>CM040622.1:487578-591120 GCA_022817965.1 Solanum lycopersicoides | reverse complement strand
TTTTAAAAGAAATTTGGTGTCTTTCTTTGTCGTTTATTAACGTTAAATTTATTTATTTTTCTTCGTTTGGGTCATATAGGAATCAGCACGATGATTGAAGGTTCATTATATTGTCAGCTTCTAATTATGACTAAAAAAAGTCGTCATTATTTTTTTTTCTTTTTTTTTCTTAAATCTCTGCATTTTATGCTTTTTTCCTTAATTATTAATCTTCTTTATTATTCACCATGTCCTCTCTTTATGTAATTTAGTTTTTTTACTGTATTTTCTTTTCTTTTTCCAAAACTTTTTTTTTTTATTTCTTCTATCCACTAGTAGGAAAATCGAATAAAGAGTTAAATGTCAGGCATTATTCTATCTCTTTACCACTTTTTTTTTTCTTTCGTTTTTTGCCTTTTAAATATATTAACAGCTTCAATTACGTAGGTGCAATTTTTCCTCAACTAGACAATATTTTTACAAAATATATAGTTTTTATATGAAGTGAATTCTAATATTAAATAACGATATTTAGTGACGTGCAAGGAATAATCGTCTTATTATAAGTAAACAAGTTTTAATGATTTTAATTTTATATTAAGTGAATTCGAATAATAAATAATGCTATTTAGTGATATGCAAGAAATAATCGTCTTTGTTATAAATAAAAACAAGTTTTACCAACTGCCAAATCTACAAACTTCCTAGCTAGTAAAAGCCATTTTTATTATAAAAAAAAATTACATCTTGAAAATATATTTTGTTTGTATTAAGAGTTGAGACAAAAACTAGATAGAAATGACCTCAAAATACTGTTGAGACACCATAGGTTTGTCAATTTCTTCTGATGAGTTAATTGTTTTCTTTCTACTTGCCAACTACTAGGATGTTTTACGTGGAACTGCCATTTTATGTTACGTTATATTATTTGTTTTTTTATAATTATATTTTATTATAGCTGTTAAAAAAATATTTAGATAAATAACATCATAAAAATTTTATTTTGTTATAGCTGTCAAATAATTATCTAAACAAATGACATCATTTTAAGGTTTTGGTGGTATTAACTTTTTTATTTGTTTTAATTTATTTATTATCCTACTACTTTTTTCTTGTTTATTTAAGAAAAAAATATTATTTTTTTCCAGTGATTCTTTAATTTCAACTTTCTACTAGCCAACTACTAGGATGTTTTACGTGGAACTAGTAGTAGCATGTCACACTATATTATATGTTTTTTATAATAATAATAATAATAATAATAATAATAATAATAATAGGCAATATCTGAATAAATGACATCTTTATAAAAGAGTTGATGGTATTGAGTTTTTAGTAAAATTATTCCTTTTTTTCTTTTGAATTGACTTCTTCTACTTTCTTTTTACTCAATTTAAGAAAAATGTGTCTTCTTTTAGCAATTTTTAATTTTAATTTTTTACATGACATTTTCAATTAAAAAATATTTTAGTACATTCGACATATAGAGGCGTAAAATTAAAATATTTATTTTTTAATTTTCTAAATAAACATAGTAATTAAGATAAATAAAAAAATATTAAACTTTTTCGTCCTCAACCCTTAAAATGGTATCAATACTTTAATCTTTACCACTTTAATTTGTTTGTTTTCTAACAATTCCACTTTTTTTCTTTCCACTATTGTTACCTGTTGTTAAGTCCACAAAACTCCTTTGAATATTTCACTAAATATATATACAAAAATAATTGAGACTTCTTTTTAGTGTTCAAATTTGGGTTTCTTTTTTATGCAGTTCTGTATATCACAGAGAGCCAAAAAAGTACCAATAATGGTTATTTTGTGTCACTTAATTTGTAGCCATATGTATTGCCTCCATCACTACTTCTGCAAAGTTTGCAAATTTGCACATGCTAACTGTGAAATGTTATTGGTAAAAATATTTAATACATCATTAATTTCAAGAACAGTGGGGGTGATCATGATAATTTCAGAATTGGTACAAATGTGAGGATCTTATCTAAATATTTTAGTTGATAGTAATGATTCGAGGTTGTTATATAAATTAATAAACTTAAGGATATGTCAGGTACGAAGAAAAATATTTTTTATAATAATAGTTTTTTAGAAAATAGATGTTATTTTTTTGTTTATTTTCTAGTGTTAAAGTTAACTATAAGTGCAAAGATAACATCCTAAAAATATTTATTTAAGCTAAAAAGTTAAGTGAAATAACATATGAAATTTAAGTACAAAAATGGAAATAGATAACTACTTGTGGAATTGCTTTAATGATGATTGATTTATTTTTTTATATGATAATAATAGATTTAAAAGCTGTCCACAAATATCATGTTACTACTATTAAAACCATTATATATCCAAATTTAAATAAAGGCAATAGAAAAATCTTTTCCTTTAAAGTTGATGTGTAATTTATCTACTCAATTTGTTAAATTTTTTTTTCTATCTGTATTTGATATCTATTTTAAAATTTAAATATTTTGAATATACATTGGAAAAATTCATATTTAGGGCAAAAAATTCGTTTACAAAATAAATTTTATATCTAGATTTTGAACTTAAAATTAAATTAAAAATAATTTTGTATCTTTATGCTACAATATATATCGGTATTAAAGTTTTTAATATATATCGATACTAAAGTTTTTATATGATGTAATTTTACATGTTCTCTTGTGTGGGAATTTGTACAAGTCTCTATCTAGCCATGAGGAAAAATCAACCCCTTGCCTACCACAAGTTTCATATATTTATTATATTAGATGAATTTCTAGCTTATTCACTGAATTTGAAGGGTAATAAAGACATAATTTTAATTTATGATGGATGATTAGCATACAACTATCTATCTTGTTCGAAATTAGAAATTTGATTTATTAATCACGATTGACAAAACTTTTTTTTTTAAAACTACTTTCCTTTTATTTTGGGGACATAAGTTGGTCATGACTAGCACCTCTACTAGTTCTAGGCCATGACTTTGAGTCACGAATCAAGCGTTAATTGGCATACTCTAATATCAATCAAAATATTAGCTTATTGGTGAGCGAAATCAATCTAACTTATAAAATTTATGGGTACTCCCATTTTAATCAATGAAAGAATTGACATACTCTAATATCAATCAAAATATTAGCTTATTGGTGAGCGAAATTATTCTAACTTATAAAAATCATCATGAGTATCTCTCATTTTAATCAATGAAAGATCAATTAATACACATCTATCATTCTATTGGAGGACCAACAACTTTAATGATTACGACTGGCATTATTTGTTTTCTTTAGCATATTCTTCTTTTTCTTCTTTCTTTTTCGGCCTGGTCGGTCATAACTAACACCTCTCATTGATTCAACCCATAATTTCAAATTTCGATCTCAAGTATCGATCAATCTACTTTAATAGTACTTTTGCTATAGACGAAACAAAATCATGTGGACTACAAATGGTGATACTGAAAATACAAAATCCCAAACTTTAGTTTCATAAAAGTTTTAAAATGATTCATCTCCACATGTTCAAAATTAAAAGGCTTAATATGTATATATATTATTAATATTTAATATATGCATTTATATCTCCCGAAATATCTGGAAGAAATACAGCTAGAATAAACAGATGAATTAATAATTATTATTCCATATAATGATGTGTAAATAGTTTTTTCTCTCTCTTTATATTATTGAAGCCGACAAAAGTCAAAACATTAGATATTGAAAATACAATTTTGTCATGATACACCACGTGAATAATGGATTAATTAATTACTATAATATACAAGTTACCTTTGTTAATATATTAAAAAAATTGTTAATTCTAAAATCTTTGTCAGGTTTATCCATGAGCTTGACACCAAATCATCGATATAGATTGTGATGTAATAATATTATTCTTAATTAAAAATTTTAAGTTTAAATCGAATTTTGAATATCTATGAAAAAAAGAGCTTGGCATCAATAATGACAAATAAGAAGCTATCTTTTTTTTACGTAATAGAGTACTATTTAATAATCTAGTAAATATCTTTTCGATTGTTTAATTTAAGAGATACAAATTATAATTTTGAAATAATATTTAAAATTAACTTAATTATTTTAAGTTTAGTGGGATTTTTTTATTTCAAGATTAGTCATTTAAAATTATTTATATAATTATATTATGTTATTAATCAGATAGGACAATAATATAATTAGTCCTGTGATCAAATACAAAATGACACATTTATTCTTCCCCAAAACCCTACTTCCAAAATCCTCTTTGTATCTATATTAAACTCAAATACATATTTTATATTATGGAGTATCTTATTTTTAGTCCAATCAACCAAATATCTACAAATATAAATTCACTCAATAATTTGTTGAATCTTATACACATTTCGGAACCTAACTAAGCCATAAAAAAATAAAAATAACCAAAATAAGCCACTATTTTAGAATGTAACTAAAATAAGCTTAGTGGAAGAAAAAATTCCACTTTATCCAATATTTCAAACGTTTTCCGTTAGTCCATAACGGATATATTTTAATATATAACGGAATTATTTCTTACACTTTATAAAATGTAAGTTTTTCTTACACTTTGTAAAGTGGAACTTTTTCTTACACTTTATAAAGTGGAAGAAAAACTTACATTTTATAAAGAGGAATATTTTTCAAGTTTTTTCTCCTTATGATGTTTTAGTAATGTTTGTGATACAATTATATTGATTTGACATATCATAAAATAAAAAAATTAATAACCGATATCATATATTTCTTTCATCAATTTATAAAAGAATAGGGTATAAATAGTATTATTATGATTATAGTCAAAAAATACCTACTTCATTTATCACAAGGACAAGCAAATTTTGGAGATGATTATCTATAATGACGAATCGTTGATTGATTTTTTGAGGGTTCCAAATAATTACATAGATCAAATCAAGTTAACAATACTTGAAATCTATGTTAGAAAGGAGCCTAAGACTAGCCAACAATGTTCTTCTTTGTCGGTTGATGTTCATCCCCGAATAGAAAATCATAATAGCGTTGATGAATTTTCGATAACTCAATCTACTAATTTTCTAACATGAATCATTATCAAAATATTCTTACCGATCGATATGATTTTGATTTGAACGAAACTATCTATGAAAGTGACTGGTAATGCTCAATAATTATATTTCGATCAGTATTTGTTCATTTTGTCAATTATTTATTAATTTATTATTATTTTATTATTATATATTTTGTAGCGATTTACTTCAGCAAGATAGGAATATTGCTCCAAGTTATGGACTAGATATTTATTTTGGTCAGTCCTCACAGTTTGAAATGATGGAAAATGTTGGGACATTCTCAAATTTTCATGTCTCGCCTATTTTTATGTTAATGATTATCAGTATGTTCAACACTTGATTTTTTTATTTAAGTTAATTGCATTTGATATGTATTTATATTTTTTTTACATATATAGGGAAAATATCTCAATTGTACGACAAACATTACAAAAGTATCATAAGGAGAACAAAACTTGAAAAATATTCCTCTTTATAAAATGTAAGTTTTTCTTCCATTTTATAAAGTGTAAGAAAAAGTTTCACTTTACAAAGTGTAAGAAAAACTTACATTTTATAAAGTGTAAGAAATAGTTCCATTATATATTCAAATATACCCGTTGTGGACAAACGGAAAACGTTTATAATATTGGATAAAGTGGAATTTTTTCTTCCACTAAGCCTATTTTAGTTACTTCCTAAAATAGTGGCTTATTTTGGTTACTTATATTTTTTTATGGCTTATTTAAGTTTCGAACTCGTTAACAGTCAACAGACACCAAAAAATAAAGGTGGTCCATTTACAAAAATTAA
This sequence comes from Solanum lycopersicoides, assembly GCA_022817965.1. Classification (NCBI taxonomy): domain Eukaryota; kingdom Viridiplantae; phylum Streptophyta; class Magnoliopsida; order Solanales; family Solanaceae; genus Solanum; species Solanum lycopersicoides. The sequence continues at coordinate 585,284 of CM040622.1, read as the reverse complement.
AGGCAAAGGTTTAAAATCCACCTTTCTAAAAGTGGTATTTTATAAAATTTGATTCTACATGAAATTAATATATTATTTGGTGGATTCAATTTATAAAAAAATCATACAACCATACTTCTTAAGATGGGTTAGGTAATAATTACTAGAGACAGAAATCTTTAATTAGTTTTGTGTTGATGGAATCTTGATGATTCACTTATTTTATTTTAATAGACGATTGATATTACATAAATCAATGTGAGGCACTTAAATTAAAACCTTTTGCCTAATTTTTAAATTTTCAAATATAAATACGTGAAACTTGTGTGTGGTGGGCAAAGAATTGATTTTTCCTCATAGCCAAATAGTTCATAAAAATTGAATGCAGACTATTTTAGCGGGAATAAATTAAATACGCTGACTTGGCTAGATAGAGACTTGTTGATAAAAAAAATAAAAATAAACACAGAACATGTAAATTATGCATCACAAAAGTTTTAGTACTACTAAATATCGTAATCGAGTGATACATACTTAATTATTAATTAAAGATTTTAAATATGAAATTGTTATGTAACTTGATAGTAAATATTTTATTCCTAATATGAGATACCTTTTATATTCGTAGTAGTCGAGTTTCTAATAAAGTAAAAAAAAAAGAAGAAAAAAAGGTATTTTTCTGTTGCAATTATTTCAAATTGGATAATGTTGCCTTTTATTTTAATTTGGATAATGTTTTAAATAGTAGTAACATGATATTTTGTGGCCAGATTTTGAATCTCTAAGTGAGAGAAAATAAACCAACATAATTAATGCACCCAAACAAGTTGTCCATTTTTGTACTAAATATTTCCTGTGTTATCAATTATTATTTTATCGTGAGAAAAATTGGACAAACTGATGTAACGAGAAACCGAACGAATGATATAATTTCTAAAATACATTTTATTCGGTTATTTTTACTAGTTATATTTGAATTTGACAGAGAAAATATCAATTAACACTACATACTTTATTGCAAATTATCCTACTAATTAATGTTTAAATAATTAATGTTATGAGTAAAATGAGAAAAGAAAAATTATCGTTGCATGTTATGTAATAGTGACAAGTGAGCGAAAATCTAATTTTGAAACAGTAGATAAATAAAGTGAATCGAGATAGAAGTATAGTTTCTTGATTTTAAGAGGTGAATCGTTTTTTAAAATTTTTCATTCGATGTCTAATTTTCACATTAGAGTTCGATTAAATTCAAATCCGCACTCACACTGGGACGAAAACGTTTTCTAACAAAGACGACCCAGTATCCAAGAGACTCAAACCTGAAAACTTTGGATAAGAATGAAGAAGTACTTGTTATTCCACCGCAACTCTTATAGATAAAGAAGGAGGATTAGAAGCACCAAAATGAACAAGTTAAAAGATATTGTGTATGTGAATTATGTTCTCTTTTAACCATTTAAATAAAACATGGTCTTTTATTTCAAAAAGATATAACATAAAATTATATAAGAATGACCACTTTTCACATTCACCTCCAGTGTTGTTGAAATTAATGATCCATGTTGAGTTTTACCAAATTTGAAAACTTTGCAGAAGTGATATAAATGGCTACAAATTAAATGACACAGAGAGCAATTATTTTTTGGCACCTACTTCTTTTGCTCCCTGTTCTACTTCATCCAAAGAAAGACAATTTTGAACACTAAAACAACTCTCAATTTTTATTTTTTTATTTTTAATTTTATAGATATTTGATGAAGAAGACAAAAAGAGTTTTCTGCACATAACATGTAACAATAGTGAAAAGAAAGGGTAGACTACTTGTTAGAAAACAAATAAATTGAAGTGGTAAAGACTATAACATTGGTACCATTTTAATAGTCTTTGTTATAGTGAAATATAATAATAGAAAATATATAATATAACATAACAGGAAAGATCGGTTCCATTGAAAATATTCTAAGAGCTTTGTAGATTTAGTAGTTAGTTAAACTTGTTTTTACGGGCAATAAAATGATTAAATAATGCTATTTATTATTTGATATATGTGAATTACTTTTGTAATGATAGGAGCATATGTGAGTTATTCGTGTAACGATAAAGATATATGCGGTCATTTTTATAATAAGGATCTTCGACCAGTTCTAAATAACAAAATCGAGTATATATCAAACAGTTATCCGTTAAGATTATTATAACTACTTATTATTCTAGTTCAAAGGCTAAGTGCGTGGATTATATATACCTCTAAGAGAATCCTCTTTTTATGACTAACATATTCCCTTTTAATTTCTTGATAACTTTATATTAAAGTTGAAAAACAATTGACTTTATGAATTAAAATAATAGCACATATAGTGGCCGGCTTTTATATTTTTCTCTTCTGAGATTTAGGTTATAACTAGGTTTTCATTCTGTGACTAAAATAAATAATTTGTAATATAATTAAATAATATGATAAATGTAAGAAGAAAAAAAAAAGCGATAGAAACGATAGACATTTACTCTTTATTCAATTTCTTTTAAATATAATAAATAAAGTAAAAAATAAAGATAGTACATGATGAATAATAAAAGAAGAATAAAAAGGAAAAAAAAAGCATAAAAATGCAGAGATATAAGGAAAAATAAAATAAAAGTTGTCGACTTTTCTTTTTCTAGTAAAAAGAAGCTGACAATATCATGAATCTTCCATCGTCATGCTATGCCAATGCCAATGCACAAAAAGTATAAAAAATTGCGTTAATAAGATTTATAAAAAATCGTATTCCATTAAAATATAACGTAAACAATATACTCTACTATAAATACGACTCATTCCATTAAAAAATGACATAAACTATCTATTTTTATATAAATATTTATATATGTTAATTAATAACAAATATATCAGACAATTGTGTATTGTTTTTATTAGCTTATGACCTTGTTGTTAATTATGTTTCCTTCACATGAATCATGACACTCACCAAAAACATTTTTTAGTAGCAAATAATTGACGATTTTAACTTAAAGTGTTAGTTAAATATATTTTTAGAAAATTAATAATTCTTTATAAACGTATCTAAATCTTATAACGATATTAAATTTAATGACAATTAACTAATATTGATAAAAAATTTAGTACTCTTTATATATATTTATTATTGTTAAAAACTATTTTTGTCGTACTGTAATGAATTATTAGCCTCTTGTTGCTTCCACAAATAACTTAAAAACAATTAGGTAGATAAGAAAAACTGTATTGTTACTTCTACTGTTGTCAAAATAACTAAATTATATGGGATTAGATGAAATAATATTTTGTAGTTCAACTCATAAAATTTATCCTTGGATTTCACATCCTATCTTATATTATAACATAAATATTTTCTTCTTTATTGTAACCCCAAAATTTTATTATTCTAAGATATGCCTTTCAACTAGGAGCAAAGGGAGTGTGTCGGTCAAATTTAATCGAACTCAATAATTTTTACTTATATATACTTATTTATTTACTTTTGAATTTATAAATTTCAAATTTTAATATTCTCGAATAAAAAAATCAGCTCATGGATTTTGAGAACTTTTTTTTTTATTAAGAACTTAAAAACATATTGCATTTAATAATTATATGTGGAATGAAGAAAAGTATGGGGGTCCAAAAACTGACATGAATCCACCAACACAAAATTAAACTATGTCCATTTTTGTGTATATCATTTAAGTATATATTCACCCACTTTGTACAAATGATGATTCCAGCAATGAAAGCAAAAATGAACCACCAACAAACATTTTATAGACATTAATAATCATCTTTGGCGCAATAACTCCCATCTCGTACTGAATACTTAATTATATACTATTATTTCCTTAGGTCTAATTATTGGAGAAATGATGCATTTATTGAAAATTTTGGTTGCATTGGATAGAATCGACCTATCGAACAACTTAAGATTTTTAATTGAAATGATCACGTGCTTTAACATAGTATAAGAGTAGGTAGGAGATTACTAGTTCAAGCCTTTACTGTCCGAAAAGAGAGATATTTGAGAAGTCTACAGTGTTGGTTAGGTGGCTAAAAATATTTATGTGTATCTAGTCGTAATCTTTTGTAACGTTTGCTAAATCGATATTACAAGAAGATTGTATTGTGGATTAGAATTCTTTTTTATCCGGTATAGAAATGAAGCATGTGGACAAAATTGTGAGAGAGCTGTGCTAGTGTATTCAATGTATAACGAGCGTATACTAATTGTATAAAATATGTATACCTGGTTATATATAAATTATATAGTGATTATACTGACTAAAATCAATAAAAGGAAAAACTATCTTATTAGACATCCATGCCTACCTATATACTTTTTTACCTGTACTTTCAAATAATTATGTATCTTATCAATACCACTAATTAAGATTTTTCTATCATATGCTAAGGAAATTAATACGTTTAGATACTTGTAATTTTGATACGAGATATACTAAAATAGGAAAAGAGGCGAGCTAGATAAGGATGAAGAACGAGGTGGGAAAGAAGATAGTCATGTATCCCAAATATATGTAAATCACACTATACATACCAAATACATGTATCTGTATGTATAGGGTGTGATTCACATATACTTGTATGTGTTTGGTGTGATTCACATATATTTGTATGTATTTGAGATAGAAGATACACAGGAGAGTGTCGAGCGAGATGGAAGGGAACCGAGTGATATTTGTCTATTTATCCCACATACATGCTAATCTACTTGGATACACTGTATCTAGAACAAATTACACCTAATTTGGACCTCATGTATCCCAAGATAGATATATGTAGTCTAGACGTATCTGGCCGCACCAAATCCAATAAAATTCAAAATATTGCAAACTAGAGTGTATCTAAATAGTTAACTCTGAACTAATGAGATTTATGAAAGTTTTCATAATTTATTTTTTAAAAGATCTATGATTATTTCTCAAATGGGCGCATGAAAAAATAAACTTAACGTGAGGAGCGTGTTGACAATTGATACATATTGGAATAATATATTTGAGCCAATTAATGTTATGATTTCTCTATCTTTTAGATGGAGATAGCCACATTGGTCGTTGAGTCTAAAATAAAGAAGGACCGCTAATGACCGTCGAAAATGATGATGGAATGAATAGAATTTCTTCATTCTTAATAAAAATTTCTAATAAAAGTTTCTAATTTAAACTCCAAACATAATAAAATGTGTTTCCTTTTGAAAGAACGATACACAACATAATCAAAACTCTATTACAGAAATCGAGAGTCAGACTTAATTATTTTTTCTACTTAAAGAGAGAGTACTGATTGAGTTGAGACCATCCATAATGGTTAAACATAAATGGGAGTGATAGCAATATTTAATTTGAAAGACATATCAATTGTACTCCAAATTATTTAATAAGTCCAACAAACCACTCCATATTATTATATATTCCAAATTTAATGGACAAAAACCTATTTATAAATAACAACTACTATTGTACTAGAGCAATGCACATGAATTATTTTCTTTGGGATCTATAGCTCTCTCTTACCATTATTTTTCATGTGCATATACCTAATATTCAAAGACAAATGAACATGATATTTTCCTTTTATTCCAATAGCTAGTTATAAAAGTTACAATTAAAGTCTACTCTTATAATACATAGTGGAAAATGAAGTGTCTACTAACTATATATTGGGAATATGTCTCATCTAAGCCAAGCTGGTCACATGCTAGCTACTCATAGACTTAAGTGATCAACTGTACTTTTCATAGCAAAAAAATTCATTTAAATGTTTCAAGGATAAACAATAATTAGTTAAGCCATTAAAATTGAAATTTCCTCAAACGTGAAACTCAACATCACAAAAGACAAATCATTATATTGTAAGATATGTGTCTCTTAATATAGTCGAACTTTAATGTGAGAAAATTTGGTCACCTAACGATGGATTTAAACGATATAATATAATTTAAGTAACAATCAAAACAAATCATAAATGACTACTTAGTTGAGACGATGAGGTATATTATGTTGTAACATGTAACCCACTCATTAAAAAAAATTGATGCATATACAGTGTATATATTCAATTGCCCTCATGTTGAATGTTTTCCTTTGTATTATTAGAAATAGAAACAGGAAAAGGCAATTAATTGCGTTTTGCCGTATTGATAAGAGGAGCACACATTAGTCTATAGTTATTTACAATAAACTAACTAATTATAGCGCACTGAAACAAAACAATTTTTAGCGTAATAAATAAACATATTAATAAAGAGTGCCAAAGTTTTCACCAATATTAGTTAAATGTCGTTAGATCCAATATCGCTAAAACCTTAGAGACATATACAAAGAGTGTTAATTGCAGCTACAAATACATATTTAACGGTTATTAAGCTATCGCTATTAATTACTTGATGTAGTGATGGTGGTAACAGTTGTAACAATCCTCACGATCATTTTGATCAGTTTTCTACGTATTTTTTTATTTTCCCTTTTCTTTAATTTCTGTATATCATTTATGATTTGCGGAGATAAGTGACACAATTTTTGAGATGATTGAATTGACAATTAGTGCAAAAGAAACAAAAAAAAAATATCGATTACTTTTGTATCTCACTTGTATCAAAAAGGAAAAACAAAGAAAGAGTGCAAGAATATGGGGAAATTCTAAAAAAAGAAATGAGATAAAAATATAGCGATTGAAAATTAAGATTATTTATTGTGATTCATATTATATGACCTTGATGCCAGTTAGTTCAAAGGTCTATTTTTTTTTTAATAGTATTGTTTCTTTCGATTAATCAATTTTATATGATTTAGCTCATTATTTCGTTATAAATGCAAAATATATATATATATATATATATATATATTTTGTTGTTTTTATGTATCAACTTGTATGAAAAGAAAAAATAAAGGAAAGGGTAAGAATATGGGGAAATGCTAATAAAGGAAAGGAGATTAAGAAATAACGTTGAAAATTAAATGATTAAAACATTATGACCTTGATGGTGGTTAGTTCAAAGGTCTATTTTTATAGTGTTGTTTCTTTCAATGAATCAATTTGTATGATAAGATTTGATAATTGATCATTACTTCGTTGTAAGTGCAAAAGAAACAACAGAAAAGAAATATTTTATTGTCTTTAGGTATCAACTCGAATGAAAAGGAAAAATAAAGAAAGATGGTCAGAGAAATGTTACTCGTTTAAAAAGATGATATATTTTTTTAGTCGATTTAAAAAAGGTGACTTTTTTAATATTTTGCCAATATTTTAATTTTAATTTTTCACGTTACATGTTTAACATCATAAGATTAAAAGATAATTTTATATATTTGACATAAGTTTAATGTAGAATATATAATAAATTTTTCTATTTTCTTTAAATTTAAGATGTTGTATTATCAGTAGTTGTTAACATCAACGGAAAGTGTAGTATTCATTAAGTTTTATATTGACTTTTGTGCTTAATGTTACAATTTGATTATAATGATATCAATACATTATATGATACTGATTTAATATCAGTTAGGCGGAATTAACTGGGGGTAAAGAGGGTGTGTGTATAGTGTAATTATTTAGTAGGATATAAATGAAAATGAATATATATTTGTAATTATTTTGTTGCTACAATGGCATTTGCTTAGTTTACCCTAAAAAATATGGACTAGCTCAATTTGGCCCATCAAATTATGAAGGGATAATTGTATATAATAGCAAACTAATAACCTAAAATAAATGGAATAGCTAGGGTTTGATTTAATTGTGCTCCATAGCAAACGTTTGCAAAAAATTACCAGACGCCTCTCTCCCAAATATCTCGCTCGCCACCTCTCCCAAATCTCTCGCTCGCCACTCTCCTCCAATCTCTCGCTCGCCACTCTCTTCCAATCTCTCGCTCGCATCCTCACTTTTTATACAAATACAAGTGTATAAAAATTATTTCTAATTGTATAAAGCAGAGGAAATTGTATAAATACATATATTTTTGTTCCCCTCTCTCCCCTCTTCCATATCTCGCTCGCCACTCTCCTAAATCTCGCTCGCCACCCTCGCCTTTCTCACTTATACAAACAGAAGCGAAATGTATAAATTGCGTTTCTGTTTGTATAAAGCGTGAGAAAATTATCTATACACATGCAAGTACATATATTTTAGTCCTATACACTTATAATTATACAATAAAAATACTCCCCTGCCTATTTTGCCTTTCTCTCTTTCTCGGTTTATACAAATTTCAAATTATATCTAATTTCTCTCTTTCTCGTTTTATACAATCGATTCAATTGTATATTCCCTGCCAAGTCTCTTTTGTCTTTCTCTCTTTCTCATTTTATACAAATTCAAATTGTATATAATCGTTCTATACACTTATAATCATACAATTCTTTTTATACACTTCGTTTTTATACAAGTCTCTGCCCAAGTGTCTTTCTCTTTCTCGTTTTATATAATTCGCTTCAACTGTATATGTATAGCGAATTATACAGTTTCTATGTTTGCTATGGAGCGCAATTATGCAAACTTTGCTATAACATACAAATATGAATTTTTTATTTGCTATATGTGAAAGTTGTCCAATTATAAATCCCGTGCGGACTAATTTGAATAGATTGAAGTGGCCCATATAAATAGCTCTACTGAGTTAAATTCAGCCAATCTACAACAAACATATTAACGTTATGATTCTATATCCTAATAATAAATTATGTTGCTTTTTATCAAGAACAAATCAAATTGTTCTAATACTAGGTTGAGGTTAGAAGTATGTGATTTTATATTTATATATATATATATATATTTATATATATATTTATTTATATATATATATATATATATATATATATATATATATAATATAGTGTGTGTATCATCATATATATGATATACATGTGGTACATCTTGTGTATGTCTGATATGTATTTACTTTTTTAAGTCATGTGTTTTATCATAATTTTTTTTAATAACAAAAATTGGTGATCATTTGAAAACTAAGTAATCTTATTATAATCTATTATAGCCCTATTTATGAGAATTTTCCTTTTTTTAAAAAAATAATAATTTGGAAGTCAATTTGCATTCATTAGAAAAATCAATTTTTCACCTGATTAAATTCAGGAAAACAAATTTCTTTCATAACAATTTCCTCCGCACACTAGAAATGCAATTTCATTTTTAATTAATTATACTTTAACAATCTTTAACTTTTTCTTAGTTTCCATCATTCCATTTGCTTTTGTTGATAATAATTGAAGTAGGAATATAATATGGTAAGTTTCTTTACTATTTAGAGATGTAATATTAAAGGTGAATTCACCATCAACATATTGTAGGATCCAACTAAAAATGTGAAGGGTCCTAAGATCATTTATTGATGTTCATAACAAACAACATGAAATTAGAAATATGAAAAGAAAAATACTTTTTTCTTTAATGGAAGGAAAAAAGGCAAGGAAGGGTAATTAAGCAAGAAATTAACAACTACATGCACTATATTTATTTGTGTGATATCGAATCGCAAATATCAGTTAGGAGGCTTTTTTTATTTGGAAAGTTTCACAATTTACAATTGTATAGTACTTTTGACTTACCTTATGCAACGATACTCCTGAATTGCTTAAATCGTTCCTCTCAGCTTGCCTCTCGTCCCTCGTCCTCTTTATATTTATGTATCACATTTTAATTTTAAGTTCTATACTACATACATATATTTGATACATAGTTACATTTGTGTGTCTATGTTTTATACTCTTTTTATAGCAACGTGTTATCTATTAATCAATTTTTAGTACTATATATGTATTAGACGCACATCTACATCTATGTCTATGCGTTTTGGTTGATAATTTATACATGTGTATATGTCTATATGTGTTTCACTTATGCATCAAAATCTATAAAAATTATACTGAGAGAGGCCAAGTAATTAAGATTTTATATTAAAAATTTAATATATCACTAGGTTTCATAATTTTTTCAAAGTATCAATTGGTTGTATAGATATAGTATGTAGCCATCACCATAACCCATATATAAAATCTTTTTCTAGTGCTCATGGATCTCCAAGTTACGGGTGACATGGTAAAGTTAAGCTAATCAATTCCCAAGAATCCCGTCATCACTTTACATTGACTCTGATATCAATTGTTTTTTATATATATATATAAAATCATATATATATATAAAAGCCATGCATGTTTAATTTGCTATAATCTCACAACATGATGTATATATTGTATGTATAATGAGCAACCGAGTATTTTTCAAGCAATTATTCATATATCAACAACACATGTGCTTTGTAGGTAACTAGGTATTCCAACATATATATCATACTAGATAAGAGGGCGTTGTCTTAATCACACGAATTCAATATACGTTATTTTTTTCTCAATTTATATGATATATATATAATAGATTTAGAGAGTTCATAATTTTTTAAATATTTTTAAGTTGTTAATTATTGTGATTTATAGTACTTTTTACGTAATATTCAAATATATTACTCTCTTTATTTCATCGTATGTGGCACTGGCAAACTATCGAGAGTCAACCAAATTTTTTATATGTTTGACATTTTTAAGTTATTATTGTGATTTATTATACTTTTTTATAGATCAAGTAATTGTATACTTTCTTTGTGGAACAAATTTAAATACAAAGTTGGATAGCATTTTTGCCTTGTGTAGCTTGTTTTCTTATGCTTATCTAAGTGTTGAAAGGAATATAGTGATTCCCTATATTTTGATTATTTTAAACTAATAAATGAAAAGAGGATCAACAAAGCAAAAGCTATAATCTATCTTTGAGTTACCAAATACTTTGAACAAGAAATCATCTCAAGAGCATGTGATTAATCAAGAAACCAAAGCACTACCGTTTCTTCTGTCTTAATTTATGGGTTACTTTGTTTTATTCGTTCTAAAAAATAATACTATATCGATTTTGAAAAAAATGATCTGCACGAAATTGAAATTAAAGTATTACTGAGGAAAATATAAATTATCATTCTTTTTTAAACGAAGAGAGTATGAATTTTTTATTTTTAGAAATAACCTCACTTTAAAATTCATCTTCTACCCTTAGCTGATTTACAGTCACAAGTCTTCAAATATTTTAGAACATAAGTTTCAGAAGTCTTTTTTTTTTCAAACAATGCGATATAAATCAAAACGGAGAGAGTAAAAATTATTGATTGGTGGTTTTTAAACTAGAACATAACTAACACACCACTCCATCTTCTCTACCTTGTACTATAAATTGTGTGCCTCCAACCAAACATCAACACCAACCTTTTACTATTCATCCCATCTCTCTATATTTCACACAAAAGAAATGAATAACAAAATTCTAGTTTCTTCCTACATCTTACTTGTTCTTTTGTTCTCACTATCATCTTTCAATGTAAGTAACAATTTTTCAACTTTTATGCTCATCAATTAAGTTTCTTGAAGTAATCTTGATTGTCATAAATATTCTAAAAACTTTATATATACTCATGGGGTGTCAAATTAAGTAATTCTTATATGTTATATACTACTTTTTTCATGTACTTGTTTACTATACTAACAATAAAATTTTCACTACATTCACTACATATTATCCAAGTTGATTCAGATTATATACCAATTACTATTAAAATATACACTTTATTTATAATTTTTAAAGAGAATATAAAGTTCATTATAGACAAGTGAAAATAAATAGGAGTAGATTGTTGTAACTTGATTGTACCCCCATGGGATTATCATGAAATAATCCTGATTAGGGGTGTAAATCGAAAACAAAAACTCAAACCAAATTGAAAATTGATGAAGAAAGCCAACATTTATTTGATTTGGATTAGTTTTAGATTTAACACAAAAAATAATCGAACCAAACTGACTCTCTATATATACCTAGTTTGTTTGTTTTCGCAAAGTTATTTCAGTCGAACCATATAACATAAGGATATATTTCCATTAACTTTGTCATGCTCGAGTGAGTCGAGAAAGAACTATGGGCTCATATTCTTCTCCAATTTGAGTTTCACTCATTTGATTTATAATATAAAAATTCAGACAGTCAACCAACTAAACTATTGAAATTTCTTTTTTTTCCGTAGATTGTTGTAGCTGGAGATGGAGAAAATTCTGGTGACCCATTTACACCAAAAGGTTATCTAATTAGATACTGGAATAAACATGTCTCAAATGACTTACCAAAGCCATGGTTTCTTCTGAACAAGGCATCTCCATTGAATGCTGCACAATATGCAACTTACACTAAACTTGTTGCTGATCAAAATGCACTCACTACACACCTCCAATCCTTTTGCTCTTCAGCAAATCTCATGTGTGCACCTGATTTATCACCAAGTCTCGAAAAACACACCGGAGATATCCACTTCACCACTTACGGCAACAAAAACTTCACCAATTACGGTACCAAAGAACCTGGAATAGGAGTTAACACCTTCAAAAACTATTCCGAAGATGCATCTGTAAATTCTTTCAGGCGATACGGTAGAGGTTCTCCCCGTGATAATAAATTTGACAATTACGCCCCTGATGGCAATGTAATTGACCAAAGTTTCAATTCCTATAGCACAAATACTCCAGGGGGTTCTGGCCAATTCACTAATTACGCCCCAAATACCAATGTCCCTGATTTACGGTTCACTGCCTATTCCGATCAAGGAACAGGCGGTGAACAAGAATTCAAAACTTATTTAGAACAGGGGAATTCTGGTGGCCAGTCTTTTAAAAGCTATGGCAAAAATGGAAATGGTGCTGATAGTAAATTCACCAGCTATGGAAACGAAACTAATGTTGCAGCCTCAACATTTACGAACTATGGTCAAAATGCGAATGGGGAGAATCAAAATTTCACATCTTATAGTACTAATGGCAATAATCCTCAAAACAATTTCAGAAACTATGGCGTTGGAGGTAATGGTCCATCCGAGACTTTTACCAACTACAGAGATGAATCGAATGTTGGTGATGATAAGTTCAGTAACTATGTTAAGGATGCAAATGCTGGTGAAGCGAATTTCACCAATTATGGTCAATCATTCAATGAAGGTACGGATGTATTCACTACTTACGGCAAAGGGGGTAATGACCCGCATATTAATTTCAAAACTTACGGAGTTAACAACACTTTCAAAGATTATGTTAAAGATACTGCTACATTTTCCAATTACAAAAATGAAACTTCCCAAGTTTTAGCATCGTTGATGGAGGTCAACGGTGGCAAAAAGGTGAATAACAGGTGGATTGAGCCCGGGAAGTTTTTCCGGGAGAAGATGTTGAAGAGTGGTACAATCATGCCTATGCCAGATATAAAGGATAAGATGCCTAAAAGGTCGTTTTTGCCACGGGTGATTGCTGCGAAATTGCCTTTTTCTACGTCAAAGATTGATGAGCTGAAGAAAATTTTCCATGCCGCCAATGATTCACAGGTGGAAAAGATGATTGTCGATGCGCTGAGTGAATGTGAAAGAGCACCAAGCGCTGGCGAGACGAAACAATGTGTTAACTCAGCTGAAGATATGATTGATTTCGCAACATCAGTGTTGGGTCAAAACGTTGTGGTTCGAACGACTGAGAATACAAAAGGATCAAATGGTAATATCATGATAGGATCCATCAAAGGAATCAACGGTGGAAAAGTTACCAAATCAGTATCATGTCATCAAACCTTGTACCCTTCCTTATTGTATTACTGTCATTCGGTTCCTAAAGTTCGGGTCTATGAAGCGGATATTTTGGACCCGAATTCACAGGCTAAGATCAACCATGGTGTTGCCATTTGCCACGTGGATACTTCTTTATGGGGACCGAGGCACGGAGCCTTCATTGCACTCGGGTCAGGACCCGGGAAAATAGAGGTTTGTCACTGGATCTTTGAGAATGACATGACTTGGGCAACTGCAGATTAAGCCTGGGGAAAAACGGGATTTTAATAAATATTTACATTTTCTTGTTTGGGTTTAACCGAATGTATTACAACTGTAGATTTACATTTGTTATGTAATCTCTCTATATTTGGACAAAGTAATGTCGTCCCCTAAGTAACTATGTTCACTTTTATTTGTCCATAAAGGATTTTGCACTCTATATAAGAATAATAAACAACATGCATATTTTATTATAATGAATTCACAGGTATTTTGAATACAGTCTCTCTCCTATATGGCTATATCACTCACCTCTGTTCTCTCTCGTCCGCTCGCCTCTCTCCCTATTTATCTATATTTCAGAATATTTATGGTATCTAGTTATACAGAATCTATATGGTATTTGAAATACAGTAGATACACAAAATTTATTTGTCGGAATACAGATAGTTAATGTGATTCACATGTATTTAAAATACACTGACTCTCTCCCCCTCCTATATCTCGTTTGCTCTTTTTAGAAGCGATTTCGGATGGTATTAGCGGCAACTAGTGTTGCCACTAAAACATATTATTAGTGGCGACTTTGGATGGTATTAGCGGCACCTAATGTAGCCAACTGATATAAAACATATTATTGTGGCGACTTGAATGGTATTAGCGGCACCTAGTATAGCCACTAAAACGAATTATCTGTGGCGACTTTTTCTGGTATTAGCAGCAACTAGTGTGCCACAAAAACATTTTATTTGTGGCGACTTGAATGTTATTAGCGGCGACTAGTAATGCCGCTAAAACATGATATTTGTGGCGATTTTTTATGGTTTAACAGCGACAAACGTTGCCACTAAAGATAATAGTAGTGGCGACTAGTAATGCCGCTAAAACATGATATTTGTGGCTACTTTTTATGGTATTAGCAGCAACTAGTGTTGCCACTAAAAGATATTATTAGTGGCGACTTTGAATGGTATTAGCGGCGACATGAGTTGCCGCTAAATATTTGTGGCGACTTTTTAAGGTATTAGCAGCAACTGGTGTTGCCACTAAAAGATATTATTGAATGGTATTAGCGGCGAATAATGTTGCCGCTAAAACATGTATTTGTGGCGACCTTTTATGGTATTAGCAGCAACTGGTGTTGCCACTAAAGATATTATGTGGCGACTTTGAATGGTATTAGCGGCGAATAATGTTGCCGCTAAAACATGATATTTGTGGCGACTTTTTAAGGTATTAGCAGCAACCGGTGTTGCCACTAAAGGATATTATTACTGGCGACTTTGAATGGTATTAGCGGCGAATAATGTTGCCGCTAAAACATGATATTTGTGGCGACTTTTTATGGTATTAGCAGCAACTGGATTGCCACTAAAAAAATAATTATTAGTGGCGACTTTGAATGTATTAGCGGCGACTAGTTTTGCCGCTAAAACAGGATATTTGTGGCGAGTTTTTATGGTTTAGCAGCCACTGGTGTTGCCACTAAAACATATTAATAGTGGCGACTTTGAATGGTATTAGAAGCGACTGATAATGCCACTAAAACTTATTATTAGTGGCGACATTTTTATGGTATTAGCATTAGCGGCGACTGATAATGCCTCTAAATCTTATTAGTGGCGACCTTCTATGGTATTACCAGCAACTAGGGTTGCCGCTAAAACATGATATTTCTGGCTAATTTTTACCGTATTAGCAGCAACTAGTGTTGCCACAAAAACATAATATTAGTGGCGACTTTGAATGGTATTGCGGCGACTAGTGTTGCCACAAAAAAATATTATTGTGGCGACTTTGAATGGTATTAGCGGCAACTAAAGTTGTTACTAAAAGATATTATTGTGGCTACTAATGTTGCCACTACATATTATTAGTTACAAATTTTATAGTATTGGCAGCAACTAGTGTTGCCACTAAAACATATTATT
Source organism: Solanum lycopersicoides (assembly GCA_022817965.1). Taxonomy (NCBI): domain Eukaryota; kingdom Viridiplantae; phylum Streptophyta; class Magnoliopsida; order Solanales; family Solanaceae; genus Solanum; species Solanum lycopersicoides. The sequence continues at coordinate 569,488 of CM040622.1, read as the reverse complement.
AGTGGCGACTTTGAATGGTATTAGCGGTAAGTAGCGTTGTTACTAAAACTTATTTAGTGACGACTTTGATGGTTTTAGCGGAAACTAGTGTTACCAATAAAACTTATTATTAGTGGCGACTTTTAATAGTATTAGCGGCGACTAATGTTGCCATCAAAACATACTATTAATGTCGACTATATATAATTGATTTTAGCGGCGACTATAATTAGTATTAGTGAGATAGGAGAAAAGAGAGTGACAGCGTCCTTATGTATCTTCATGAATTTCAAAATGTAATTTGAATGTATTTGGTATCTCCGATACATCTATTTAGTATGATTCACCTGTATCTAATATATAAATACTATCTCGCTCATCTCCTTCCTATCACTTGCCTCTCTCCTTCTCTTGCGCGTCTCTCTCCCCATTGCAGCGTATCTGATAGCAAAATTATATGAATCTAGGTGTATCTAATTTGAAATCTGATTTAAAATTATTAATTAGTGAGATAAGATGTATTATTTCAAACTTCAAAAAAATTAATAAATATAGTATGACTATTTTTGTAATTAGCTAGTTTTTTTTTCTTTATTATTGACACCTTATTTGGTACACATTTTCAACATATATATTACTAAAGTGAATAAAGAAGTAGTTATACATTCTATTAGTATTATTCTATGGATAACTAATTCATTGAACTAGCAATGCAAGTATTTTTAGTGTCTGCATTAATGAATAAAGAAACAATTTTTCATATTATTTGTAGAGGGTACATTTATAATAAAAATTTAATTATACTATGCATGTTATTCTAAATACACCAAATCAAGTGGTGCATAAAATAGTATCTAAATATAATTAATGCAAACATTACTAATGACAATATCATCAATACATCACATTTAATATTATTCTTATACACTATGTCCAACGATAACTTTAAAATTTCTCTTTTTATGTTTAATGAAATGATCTATATTCAGACAACTATTTAGGTTTGTTTTCCACTACAAGTTTCAAAATCTATCTTTTTTTCTTAAATTTCGTGTCAAATTAAACGACGTCCGTAAAAATTACTAATAGATGGTGTTTAAACTTCAAAGTGCAAGAACAGAACTAACCCCACCATAATACTCCATCATCTTCTATACCTTGCACTATAAATTTGTGCCTCCAAACCAATCTCCACACCATCATTTTACTCTTCACTTCCTCTCTTTCTCTGTTTCACACTAAAGAAATGCATACCAAAATTCTTCTTCCTTCCTACATCTTACTTCTTCTTTTGTTCACACTATCATCTTTGGATGTAAGTAACAATTTTTAACTCTTATGCTCATACATATTCTTTGTTGATTTTGTCTTAAATATTTTTGCTTTTCCTTATAGGAAAATAATTCTTTTTCTTGTTTATCCTTAACATTAACTAACTACTTATTAACAAAACATTTGTAAATCCATTGAGACTATACACCAATTAATACAGGCATTTTAGTAACTTTCTTAAATGGAGTACAAAGGTTACCGTGAAAGTAAAAGCGAATGAAGGGAAGTACTACACTAAACTAAAAATAATCTTTAGCGGCAATTTACACTCTTTGTAAATGTCTCTAAAGCCTATAGTGACATTGAATCAAATGAGAAATAACTAATGTTAGTAAAGACTTTAGTACTCTTTGTTAATGTGAAGATCTATTGCTGCTAAAAAAAATTGTTTTTTGTGGTAGTGAGTTCAAGAAAACACAAAATGAGACCAACATAGCTTCAAGAAACGGTCTTTTAAAGTTTGACTGGACTTTTCACTTAAACACGTCAAGTAAATCTTATACATTTCAATCACACGTACTAGACCTCTGTTGTGTCATTTTGATTTGACAGTGTTATGTTAGAATATACTCAATCGGATATATGATGAAACCGGGGTGGTGTCAATGCAGGTTGTTGTGGCTAAAGATGGAGATGAATCTGGGAACCCGTTTACGCCAAAAGGTTATCTGATTAGATACTGGAATAAACATGTCTCAAATGACTTACCAAAGCCATGGTTTCTTCTGAACAAGGCATCTCCATTGAATGCTGCACAATATGCAACTTACACTAAACTTGTTGCTGATCAAAATGCACTCACTACACACCTCCAATCCTTTTGCTCTTCAGCAAATCTCATGTGCGCGCCTGATTTGTTACCAAGTCTTGAAAAACACAAAGGAAATGTCCATTTTGTCTCTTACGGTGACAAGAACTTTACTAATTACGGTACCAAAGAATCTGGTCTTGGATTCAACTCCTTCAAGAACTATACAGAGGAAGAAAATTTCCCTGTAAATTCTTTCAGGCGCTACGGTAGAGATTCTCCTCATGATAATCAATTTGACAACTATGGCGCCCCTGTTGCCAATGTTATTGACCAAAGTTTCAATTCCTATAGCACAAATTCTCCAGGGGGTTCTGGCCAATTCACTAATTACGCGGCGAATAGCAATGACCCCAATCTGCATTTCACTTCCTATTCCGATCAAGGAACAGGAGGTGTACAGAAATTCACAACATACTCACAAGAAGCAAATGCTGGTGACCAATATTTCAAAAGCTACGGCAAAAATGGGAATGATGCTAATGGTGAATTCGTCAGCTATGGAAAGACACAAATGTTATGGTCAACATTTACAAATTATGGTCAGACAGCAAATGGGGGAGACCAAAAGTTCACATCTTATGGTTTCAACGGCAATGTTCCTGAAAATCATTTCACCAACTATGGTGCTGGAGGTAATGGTCCATCTGAAACTTTTACAAGCTACAGAGATCAATCGAATGTTGGAGATGACACGTTCACTACCTATGTTAAGGATGCAAATGGCGGTGAAGCGAATTTCACCAACTATGGTCAATCATTCAATGAAGGTACTGATGTATTCACTACTTACGGCAAAGGAGGTAATGACCCGCATATTAATTTCAAAACTTACGGAGTTAACAACACTTTCAAAGATTACGTCAAAGATACTGCTACATTTTCCAATTACCACAACAAAACTTCCCAGGTTTTGGCTTCGTTGAGTGAGGTTAACGGTGGCAAAAAGGTGAATAACAGGTGGATTGAGCCTGGAAGTTTTTCCGGGGAAGATGTTGAAGAGTGGTACAATCATGCCTATGCCAGATATAAAGGATAAGATGCCTAAAAGGTCGTTTTTGCCCCGGGTGATTGCTGCGAAATTGCCTTTTTCTACGTCAAAGATTGATGAGCTGAAGAAAATTTCCATGCGCCAATGATTCACAGGTGGAAAAGATGATTGGCGATGCGCTGAGTGAATGTGAAAGAGCACCTAGCGCTGGTGAGACGAAACAATGTGTTAATTCAGCTGAAGATATGATTGATTTTGCAACATTAGTGTTGGGTCAAAACGTTGTGGTTCGAACAACTGAGAATACAAAAGGATCAAATGGAAATATCCTGATAGGATCAGTCAACGGAATCAACGGTGGAAAAGTTACCAAATCAGTATCATGTCATCAAACCTTGTACCCTTCCTTATTGTATTACTGTCATTCGGTTCCTAAAGTTCGGGTCTATGAAGCGGATATTTTGGACCGAATTCAAGGCTAAGATCAACCACGGTGTTGCCATTTGCCACGTGATACTTCTTCATGGGGACGAGGCATGGAGCCTTTGTTGCACTCGGGTCAGGACCCGGGAAAATAGAGGTTTGTCATGGATCTTTGAGAATGACATTGACTTGGGCAACTGCTGATTGAGCGAATATGCGAAAATATAAGGATGCAAATGGCTATTAGTTTATGTATTGTCTATTGTTTGTCTCTCTGTACGTATGGGGGAAAAGTAATGTACTTATGTACTTTATTTATTGCACTTTTGTTAACAAGAAATAAAACGCATATTTTATTATGATATTTATATTAATTTCTGTATAATTTGAATGAGCTTGAGAAAACCTCCAAGAATGCAAAAGAATAATAAGTGTTTCGAGAGAAGACAATTAAGGGCAATATATGCTCCCCTTACTCATATTAATTATCATAGAAAGCGGTCATTAATAGTTAATAATTTTTGTAGTCTTTTACTTGTTATTTATCTATTATTCTATCTAATTATTTTTATAACTTTTAGATCGTTCATTTATCCTATTAATTACAAGTAAAGAATTTCTAACCTACAAAAAGTGGTGGCCTTACATTGTTGTGATGATATGAAATGTACAAGAAAATATAGAGTGAAAAAAATGAAAAGTACAATATTGTGTTTATATTGAGGTTAATGTAGCAAAAGAGAAAGTTGACATAAAGAAAATATTACTATAAGTCTTCAAGTATTTTACGATACAAAAGAGATCAGTAATTATATATTGAAGGAAGTTAAGATGTTTTTTGTTGAAGCTTTGAATTCTTTGACTAATTTGAAGTTATTTGAGTCGTACGATGTTATTAGGTTATTGTATTCTTGAGAAGACGAGTCAAGAAATATACTGAAGTGTAGTGTATATTACATCGACATACTTGAACCTAGATCTTTAAAGAGAGTAAAACATTTGTGTCTTAATCTGAATAGATTTTTTATTCATTTTGTTATTTTATTTTCCAACTTAATTTCAATGAGAGAAACAATCATTCTATCTTTTAGTTTAATTATTAATTCCTACATCATGGTTATTTACCAAACCTCACATAAAATTAAACTTCTAATTAATAGGATTTATCAATCATGACATATATATTACGTATACAACACATTTGCCAATTGCCATATAATATATTTAAATTATTTTGATCTTGCCATCAACGCAACTTTTTTTCCTTGTTTTTTTTTCCATCATTACATATGCTTTTATTTTGCTAATAATAATGGAAAAGAGGTGGAGGCACTATCAACATTGAATTTAATAAGCTCCCACCAATTAGGGTCCTACGATCATCTTAGAGTGTTTCTTATCGATTTAAAAAACGTGTCATATAGAAATATAATTTATATAAATAAACATAAAAAGATTCAATTGCTTTTGTATCGTAAATTAAATCAAAAGGAAAGAAATAAAGTAAGAAAGTGGGAAAATGCTAAAAATATGTTTGATGATTGTTAGTTTGAACGTCTATTTTAGTACTTGCTTTTCAATTCCAATGAATTATCCAATTTTGATATATAATTGATCACTGGACATTCAAAAACATCTTAATCAATTGACCTTATACCAAATATTTCATGATTCACTTGAAATGGTCACAAATATAGAAAACATTATAGACACAATTAATTAGGAAATATCCCATATTTTTGTAAATCATGACGCATTTGCATGTCAATTCTATTATGATCACCTATTAAACCTTAATTACGTAGAAGTAAATTTCTAATTAATTAGGATTTATGGATTATGATCATGTGTGACATAACCTTTTTCCTTTTTTTGTTTGCCATAATACAAAAATATGTTTTTAACTTGGCTTCAGTTGATATTTATGTTCTTTAACTTTGGATATGCACAAATCGACACTTAAATTTGGATAAAATTGAACAAGTAGACACACATGTCTTACGTGTCACAATACACATTAGACCACGTAGAACACAAATTATTCTGTATGATACCATGTAGCACGAACATGGTGTTTATTTGTTCAATTTATACAAATTTAAATTTATAATTATACGTACATCCAAAATTAAAAGATCATAATTATTCGTTGAACAAGTTAAGAGCTTTATTTATGTATTATGCTTTTTCTTTTCCATCATTACATGTGCTTTCGTTAATAATAATGGGGCAAGGGATATCATAAGAATCCTACAGTCATTTTGAAATGTTTCTTATCCATTAAATAAAAAATTTATAACCTTTTCTTAATTTTTCTTTGCTTATTGTTACGTATATAATACATTTGCATGACGACATGCAATATATTTTAGTTCCATCTCATTTTTTAACCAAAAAAATATCTTCTTTTAATTTTCATCGTTACAATTCACATGTGATTATTATTGAAACATAGGATATGATAAGATTTCTGTAAAGCCATGAAAAAAAAAAAATGGATCCACTATCAACATCGAACTCAATAGGTTTAAAACGAAAAAGATAATAATTAAGTAATTGCCCCTACGATCACTTACATATGTTTGACTGTTTGTCATTATAAGGTGTCACTAATATTGAGGGGTCGATATAAAATTAAATTTGCACCGATAAACTTTTTTATATGAGGATAAATAATAAATGCAATTTTATGTTTTAAATTGATAGTAATTTTTCCATATCATATGATTAAAAAATAATAATTGCATCGCAGAAAATTTGTCCGTTCACACAATTAGTGTTGACCTTTTTTTTTTTTTTTTTTTGAATTAATGGCTCTTTTGCCAATTTTCCTTGTAAAATTTTCGTTATTCCATAATCCAACTTTTGACTAAACCAATCATATTCTTCTAATTTGGCTACTTAATTAAAACATCCCAAAGAAATGACGCTCGTGTATAAGTAAGAAAATCAAAGGCGAAGTTAAAATTTTAATTTGAAGTTTCTGATTTTTTAAATTCTTATAATAAAATTCATTATATTTAAAATTTAACAAGTATCTTTTTTTTTTTAAAAAAATCTAATATTATTTCACATGTATACGAGTTAATTATACTCCATATTAAAAATATTGAATTTGATTGAACTCGTTGCTGATACACTTACCGTCGATAATTTGAACCACAAAGTCATAACTATGTATTCATATGAGGGGAAAAAATTGGTCACATCTAACTTATCATACAAAATCTCAAAATTGTATATATATTGCAAAAAATAATATTCATAACAACTTAAACTCGTAACCTCGTTATCACATAATATTAACTCTTTATCTTTATGTGAAAACTACTTGTCAAAAGCATTTTATTGAATTTTTAATAACTTTGAAGGACAAAGTGTGGACCGGAACTTTTGTTATCTTTTTCACTATTAATAGCTTTAGTAATATACATAAGTCGAAATGAATTAACATTTTTATGATTTCATGTAAAAGGTCCAAATTTTAATCATAGAAAAAAATAATTCGAGTGATCCATTATATTGTTAACTTTATGCAAACGATGATGAATGGGAAGTTGCTTTAGAAAAAGTTGCTTCAATTTTCAATATAAGATTATGAGATTCCTTAATTGAAATATAGGCTATCAATTATTGTATTTTCTAATTTATTAACCTCAAAGTGGATTATACACTGGATAAAATGTCATAGGGCATTATAGTAATAATCATAACAATTAAAAAAGATGAAAGAAAATAGTTAATTGTAATATTTATTTTTATTTAATTATGAAAACTTAATATATATAGTAATTTGATGTTAACTAAACCAACCATATATGTGTGGTAAATAAAACTTAATGTTTATGTTAGACCACAAATGACCAAAAACAAGAAAAGGAGGTTATTATCAATTCTAAAAATAAAGAATTGCTAAGGAATTTAACTACGTAAAATCAAACAAGATGAAAAATTTAGTAAACCTAATATTATTGTTTATTATCAAGATGGATTTTGGAAAAATGGGTATATTATCATGCTTATCCTCAATTTATTTGGAATAATCATATCAATTCCAATAATAATTATCCCTCTCATAACAGTTAACAAATTTTGTCGTGAACATCAATGTCAATGTTTTTAATTGCTGGAATTATGATATTAACATGGTCATTGGTAGGTTTAGCAAGTTCAATATGTTGTTGGAAAATTGTTTTCGAGAATTTGTTTATATGAGGTCACAAGTTTTTATATTATTATAGTAGTCCTTTTGGGGACAATGGCATGGTGGCAATCAAGAAAGATTCACGTGTGTATACTATTATGATTGGCAAACTTTCAAGAATTGTATGGTCAAGAAACAAATTTGTCAAAGAAATTTAGGACATGGATTGGATAAACTTTCTCCATTTGCTTCTAGTACCCTTCAGGTATATATATATATATATACGCGATTTTTTTCTATATGATATTCATCGTAAAATGAAGAAGTTCTTAATTATAAGTATTTTTATTTGTTATTAAATGTATTAGCGTGAATTGAAGTAATCGAATAAGTGAGTTATGAATATGAAATGGTTGGACAAGAAAAAAAGATATACATATAAGGCGCGGACATCCTCATCACCCCATGTAATATAATTCACAGTTATTTTCTTGCAAATTTTGATACTAATCTCCAGAAAAATTCTCATGTGATTCACACTTTTCTTTGTGATAATTCGGTTAAAGTTTAGATATATTTTGAGCCCTTTTCCCAATTAATAACCTAGTCAAAATGCAGCTTATTAAAATTTGAATGGATTGAGTCGATAAATCAAATACTTTCACTTTATTTTGCCACCTCTAATTGCAACCATGCACCTAACATTATAGTTGTGCAACATTTCATTCAACCATTATGATTCTCCACTTCCTTTTATCCTCCATATGTATATTATTTGTCTTTCAATCATCAACACTTAACATAATAGATTGATTATTTTTTTTAATTTCAGAACGCTTGTTGCAAGTATCCCAAGATATGTAACAACAATGATAACAATACATCCAAAAACGAGAACACACAACTCGCGAGACCCTTTAATTTGGATGGATACAAATGATGGTTTCCCGGTGACTAGCAATCAAAACAAATCAACAGAAACTATTGAGATTGTCATCAATGGAGTAGTGATCCCAACAAGCTTTGTTTCGAGTGCGATGTATGCAAAAAGGGCTATTTGTTTAAACAAGATCAAAATTGGGCTACTGCATTGTCAATTTGTGTTATTAATAGTGTTGTGCTCCTTTCATTTTCTTGTTATTTTTATAGTAAGAATTTTGAGGAATCTGGTGGTAAGGAAAAATCAAAAAGCAGCAAAGTTCATCCTACTAGTGTATAGGAATATGTATTATAGAGATGTTGCATAAGTGTATCATATGTATNGTTTTTGTGGTAGTGAGTTCAAGAAAACACAAAATGAGACAACATAGCTTCAAGAAACGGTCTCTTTAAAGTTTGACAGGACTTTTCACTTAAACACGTCAAGTAAATCTTATACATTTCAATCAACGTGCTAGACCTCTGTTGTGTCATTTTGATTTGACAGTGTTATGTTAGAATATACTCGATCGGATATATGATGAAACCGGGGTGGTGTCAATGCAGGTTGTTGTGGCTAAAGATGGAGATGAATCTGGGAACCCGTTTACGCCAAAAGGTTATCTGATTAGATACTGGAATAACATGTCTCAAATGACTTACCAAAGCCATGGTTTCTTCTGAACAAGGCATCTCCATTGAATGCTGCCACAATATGCAACTTACACTAAACTTGTTGCTGATCAAAATGCACTCACTACACACTCCAATCCTTTTGCTCTTCAGCAAATCTCATGTGCGCGCCTGATTTGTTACCAAGTCTTGAAAAACACAAAGGAAAAAGTCCATTTTGTCTCTTACGGTGACAAGAAACTTTACTAATTACGTACGAAAGATCTGGTCTTGGATTCAACTCCTTCAAGAACTATACAGAGGAAGAAAATTTCCCTGTAAATTCTTTCAGGCGCTACGGTAGAGATTCTCCTCATGATAATCAATTTGACAACTATGGCGCCCCTGTTGCCAATGTTATTGACCAAAGTTTCAATTCCTATAGCACAAATTCTCCAGGGGGTTCTGGCCAATTCACTAATTACGCGGCGAATAGCAATGACCCCAATCTGCATTTCACTTCCTATTCCGATCAAGGAACAGGAGGTGTACAGAAATTCACAACATACTCACAAGAAGCAAATGCTGGTGACCAATATTTCAAAAGCTACGGCAAAAATGGGAATGATGCTAATGGTGAATTCGTCAGCTATGGAAATGACACAAATGTTATGGGATCAACATTTACAAATTATGGTCAGACAGCAAATGGGGGAGACCAAAAGTTCACATCTTATGGTTTCAACGGCAATGTTCCTGAAAATCATTTCACCAACTATGGTGCTGGAGGTAATGGTCCATCTGAAACTTTTACAAGCTACAGAGATCAATCGAATGTTGGAGATGACACGTTCACTACCTATGTTAAGGATGCAAATGGCGGTGAAGCGAATTTCACCAACTATGGTCAATCATTCAATGAAGGTACCGATGTATTCACTACTTACGGCAAAGGAGGTAATGACCCACATATTAATTTCAAAACTTACGGAGTTAACAACACTTTCAAAGATTACGTCAAAGATAGTGCTACATTTTCCAATTACCACAACAAAACTTCCCAGGTTTTGGCTTCGTTGAGTGAGGTTAACGGTGGCAAAAAGGTGAATAACAGGTGGATTGAGCCTGGAAAGTTTTTCCGGGAGAAGATGTTGAAGAGTGGTACAATCATGCCTATGCCAGATATAAAGGATAAGATGCCTAAAAGGTCGTTTTTGCCCCGGGTGATTGCTGCGAAATTGCCTTTTTCTACGTCAAAGATTGATGAGCTGAAGAAAATCTTCCACGCCGGAGATGATTCTCAGGTGGAGAAGATGATCGGAGATGCGCTGAGTGAATGTGAAAGAGCACCAAGCGCTGGTGAGACGAAACATGTGTTAACTCCGCTGAAGATATATGATTGATTTGCAACATCAGTATTGGGTCGTAACGTTGTGGTTCGAACCACTGAGAATACAAAGGATCAAATGGGAATATCATGATTGGATCAGTCAAAGGAATCAACGGTGGAAAAGTTACCAAATCAGTATCATGTCATCAAACGCTTGTACCCTTACCTGGTATTGTATTCTGTCATTCGGTTCCTAAAGTCCGGGTCTACGAAGCGGATATTTTGGATCCGAATTCAATGGCTAAGATCAAACATGGTGTTGCGATTTGCCACGTGGATACTTCTTATGGGGACGAAGGCATGGAGCCTTTTGCACTCGGGTCAGGCCCCGGAAAATAGAAGTTTGTCATTGGATCTTTGAGAATGACTTGACTTGGGCAACTGCTGATTGAGCGAATATGCGGAAAAATATAAGGATGCAAATGGCTATTAGTTTATGTATTGTCTATTGTTTGTCTCTCTGTACGTATGGGGAAAAGTAATGTACTTTGTATTTTATTGCCCTTTTGTTAACAAGTAAAAATAAAACGCATATTTTATTATGATATTTATATTAATTTCTGTATGATTTGAATGAGCTTGAGAAAACCTCCAAGAATGCAAAAGAATAATAAGTGTTTCGAGAGAAGACAATTAAGGGCAATATATGCTCCCCTTACTCATATTAATTATCATAGAAAGCGGTCATTAATAGTTAATAACTTTTTGTAGTCTTTTACTTGTTATTTATCTATTATTCTATCTAATTATTTTTATAACTTTTAGAGCGTTCATTTATCCTATTAATTACAAGTAAAGAATTTCTAACCTACAAAAAGTGGTGGCCTTACATTGTTGTGATGATATGAAATGTACAAGAAAATATAGAGTGAAAAAAATGAAAAGTACAATATTGTGTTTATATTGAGGTTAATGTAGCAAAAGAGAAAGTTGACATAAAGAAAATATTACTATAAGTCTTCAAGTATTTTACGATACAAAAGAGATCAGTAATTATATATTGAAGGAAGTTAAGATGTTTTTTGTTGAAGCTTTGAATTCTTTGACTAATTTGAAGTTATTTGAGTCGTACGATGTTATTAGGTTATTGTATTCTTGAGAAGACGAGTCAAGAAATATACTGAAGTGTAGTGTATATTATACATCGACATACTTGAACCTAGATCTTTAAAGAGAGTAAAACATTTGTGTCTTAATCTGAATAGATTTTTTATTCATTTTGTTATTTTATTTTCCAACTTAATTTCAATGAGAGAAACAAATCATTCTATCTTTTTAGTTTAATTATTAATTCCTACATCATGGTTATTTACCAAACCTCACATAAAATTAAACTTCTAATTAAATAGGATTTATCAATCATGACATATATATTACGTATACAACACATTTGCCAATTGCCATATAATATATTTAAATTATTTTGATCTTGCCATCAACGCAACTTTTTTCCTTGTTTTTTTTTTCCATCATTACATATGCTTTTATTTTGCTAATAATAATGGAAAAGAGGTGGAGGCACTATAAACATTGAATTTAATAAGCTCCCACCAATTAGGGTCCTACGATCATCTTAGAGTGTTTCTTATCGATTTAAAAAACGTGTCATATAGAAATATAATTTATATAAATAAACATAAAAAGATTCAATTGCTTTTGTATCGTAAATTAAATCAAAAGGAAAGAAATAAAGTAAGAAAGTGGGAAAATGCTAAAAATATGTTTGATGATTGTTAGTTTGAACGTCTATTTTAGTACTTGCTTTTCAATTCCAATGAATTATCCAATTTTGATATATAATTGATCACTGGACATTCAAAAACATCTTAATCAATTGACCCTTATACCAAATATTTCATGATTCACTTGAAATGGTCACAAATATAGAAAACATTATAGACACAATTAATTAGGAAATATCCCATATTTTTGTAAATCATGACGCATTTGCATGTCAATTCTATTATGATCACCTATTAAACCTTAATTACGTAGAAGTAAATTTCTAATTAATTAGGATTTATGGATTATGATCATGTGTGACATAACCTTTTTCCTTTTTTTGTTTGCCATAATACAAAAATATGTTTTTAACTTGGCTTCAGTTGATATTTATGTTCTTTAACTTTGGATATGCACAAATCGACACTTAAATTTGGATAAAATTGAACAAGTAGACACACATGTCTTACGTGTCACAATACACATTAGACCACGTAGAACACAAAATTATTCTGTATGATACCATGTAGCACGAACATGGTGTTTATTTGTTCAATTTATACAAATTTAAATTTATAATTATACGTACATCCAAAATTAAAAGATCATAATTATTCGTTGAAGTCAAGTTAAGAGCTTTATTTATGTATTATGCTTTTTCTTTTCCATCATTACATGTGCTTTCGTTAATAATAATGGGGCAAGGGATATCATAAGAATCCTACAGTCATTTTGAAATGTTTCTTATCCATTAAATAAAAAATTTATAACCTTTTCTTAATTTTTTTTTGCTTATTGTTACGTATATAATACATTTGCATGACGACATGCAATATATTTTAGTTCCATCTCATTTTTTAACCAAAAAAATATCTTCTTTTAATTTTCATCGTTACAATTTACATGTGCTTATTATTGAAACATAGGATATGATAAGATTTCTGTAAGCCATGAAAAAAAAATTATATCCACTATCAACATCGAACTCAATAGGTTTAAAACGAAAAAGATAATAATTAAGTAATTGCCCTACGATCACTTACATATGTTTGACTATTTGTCATTATAAGGTGTCACTAATATTGAGGGGTCGATATAAAATTAAATTTGCACCGATAAACTTTTTTATATGAGAATAAATAATAAATGCAATTTTATGTTTTAAATCGATAGTAAATTTTCCACATCATATGATTAAAAAACAATAATTACATCGCAGAAAATTTGTCCAAGTATGCGTTCACACAATTAATGTTGACCTTTTTTTTTTTTTTTAGAATTATGTGCTCTTTTGCCAATTTTCCTTGTAAAATTTTCGTTATTCCATAATCCAACTTTTGACTAAACCAATCATATTCTTCTAATTTGGCTACTTAATTAAAACATCCCAAAGAAATGACGCTCGTGTATAAGTAAGAAAATCAAAGGCCAAGTTAAAATTTTAATTTGAAGTTTCTGATTTTTTAAATTCTTATAATAAAATTCATTATATTTAAAATTTAACAAGTATCTTTTTTTTTTTAAAAAAATCTAATATTATTTCACATGTATACGAGTTAATTATACTCCATATTAAAAATATTGAATTTGATTGAACTCGTTGCTGATACACTTACCGTCGATAATTTGAACCACAAAGTCATAACTATGTATTCATATGAGGAAAAAAATTGGTCACATCTAACTTATCATACAAAATCTCAAAATTGTATATATATTGCAAAAAATAATATTCATAACAACTTAAACTCGTAACCTCGTTATCACATAATATTAACTCTTTATCTTTATGTGAAAACTACTTGTCAAAAGCTTTTATTGAATTTTTAATAACTTTGAAGGACAAAGTGTGGACCGGAACTTTTGTTATCTTTTTCACTATTAATAGCTTTAGTAATATACATAAGTCGAAATGAATTAACATTTTTATGATTTCATGTAAAAGGTCCAAAATTTTAATCATAGAAAAAAAATAATTCGAGTGATCCATTATATTGTTAGCTTTATGCAAACGATGATGAATGGGAAGTTGCTTTAGAAAAAGTTGCTTCAATTTTCAATATAAGATTATGAGATTCCTTAATTGAAATATAGGCTATCAATTATTGTATTTTCTAATTTATTAACCTCAAAGTGGATTATACACTGGATAAAATGTCATAGGGCATTATAGTAATAATCATAACAATTAAAAAAGATGAAAGAAAATAGTTAATTTGTAATATTTTTTTTTTTAATTATGAAATTAATATATATAGTAATTTGATGTTAACTAAACCAACCATATATGTGTGGTAAATAAAACTTAATGTTTATGTTAGACCACAAATGACCAAAAACAAGAAAAGGAGGTTATTATCAATTCTAAAAATAAAGAATTGCTAAGGAATTTAACTACGTAAAATCAAACAAGATGAAAAAGTTTAGTAAACCTAATATTATTGTTTATTATCAAGATGGATTTTGGAAAAAATGGGTATATTATCATGCTTATCCTCAATTTATTTGGAATAATCATATCAATTCCAATAATAATTATCCCTCTCATAACAGTTAACAAATTTTGTCGTGAAACATCAATGTCAATGTTTTTAATTGCTGGAATTATGATATTAACATGGTCATTGGTAGGTTTAGCAAGTTCAATATGTTGTTGGAAAATTGGTTTTCGAGAATTTGTTTATATGAGGTCACAAGTTTTTATATTATTTATAGTAGTCCTTTTGGGGACAATGGCATGGTGGCAATCAAGAACAGATTCACGTGTGTATACATATTATGATTGGCAAACTTTCAAGAATTGTATGGTCAAGAAACAAATTTGTCAAAGAAATTTAGGACATGGATTGGATAAACTTTCTCCATTTGCTTCTAGTACCCTTCAGGTATATATATATATATATACGCGATTTTTTTCTATTATGATATTCATCGTAAAATGAAGAAGTTCTTAATTATAAGTATTTTTATTTGTTATTAAATGTATTTAGCGTGAATTGAAGTAATCGAATAAGTGAGTTATGAATATGAAATGGTTTGGACAAGAAAAAAAGATATACATATAAGGGCGGACATCCTCATCACCCCCATGTAATATAATTCACAGTTATTTTCTTGCAAATTTTGATACTAATCTCCAGAAAAATTCTCATGTGATTCACACTTTTCTTGTGATAATTCGGTTAAAGTTTAGATATATTTTGAGCCCTTTTCCCAATTAATAACCTAGTCAAAATGCAGCTTATTAAAATTTGAATGGATTGAGTCGATAAATCAAATACTTTCACTTTATTTTGCCACCTCTAATTGCAACCATGCACCTAAACATTATAGTTGTGCAACATTTCATTCAACCATTATGATTCTCCACTTCCTTTTATCCTCCATATGTATATTATTTGTCTTTCAATCATCAACAACTTAACATAATAGATTGATTATTTTTTTTAATTTCAGAACGCTTGTTGCAAGTATCCCAAGATATGTAACAACAATGATAACAATACATCCAAAAACGAGAACACAAACTCGCGAGACCCTTTAATTTGGATGGATACAAATGATGGTTTCCCGGTGACTAGCAATCAAAACAAATCAACAGAAACTATTGAAGATTGTCATCAATGGAGTAGTGATCCCAACAAGCTTTGTTTCGAGTGCGATGTATGCAAAAAGGGCTATTTGTTTAAACAAGATCAAAATTGGGCTACTGCATTGTCAATTTGTGTTATTAATAGTGTTGTGCTCCTTTCATTTTCTTGTTATTTTTATAGTAAGAATTTTGAGGAATCTGGTGGTAAGGAAAAATCAAAAAGCAGCAAAGTTCATCCTACTAGTGTATAGGAACATATGTATTATAGAGATGTTGCATAAGTGTATCATATGTATATTAAGTTTAAATTTGTTGTTTCGTCTAGGGAAAATGTATAGTTAAAAGATACTGAAACTTTGTAGGGGTTCTATATCGACCCTTTGTAGTTTATTATAAAATTATTTGTATTGATAATGTATACTAATGTAGTGCATTTTAATCATCTCTCTCAAGAGTATTGACTCCCATAATGATTATTTGAAATCCTATGTCATTATCTATATTTATGGTTCGATAGTCGATACGTTAGGTTTTTTCCTTTTTACAATAGGATGTGCTCGCGCCCTTGTATTTGAGGTATTGGGTGGTCATTTCGTATTTATTATTTATTATCTATGACAATAAAAAAAGATAATTTTCGAACATAACAATTTTGTGTCATACGAAAGAGTAGATGTGATGCTAGTGGCCAAGTCCAGTAAGCTAATTTAAGTGGCCCATGAAATTAAGAAGCCCATATTGTTTCTTCTACTAAAATTGAGAAATTTTAATTTTTTGCATAATAATTCAAACCTCTTTTTTTTTTTCTCTCTTTTTTTTTTGCAGTGCCAAAGAAAACTTTGGCACATTTTCTACTATTGTGATCTCATTACATCAATAATTCATTTCTCTAGCAAAAATGTCAAGGCAGTAATTGACATCTAAAGGGAGATATGTCATACAATTACTTGTAAAGAAAAACATAACACAACAATGGTGTCATGAAAACATAATATTCATATTCGAAATGAAAAATATCTTTATCTAGAAAGCGTTTTGCCTTTCAAATAAATTTAATTACAAAAATCACATGTTAATTTCATTTAACGACAGATTAAAATAAAATCTAATTAGCTTGGAGCTATTTAGCAACGGATTAGCTAGAGATTACGGATAATTCTTTAGCTAATTACATGTTTTCCAAAACGATTAAATCGAAAGAAAAAAAAACACAATATTCATGAAAATAAGATGACTATGTTGAAGTGTTTTCCTTTTCTTCCTCAATTTTTATGCCCTTAACACCATCATCAATAACATTATTATTATCATCATCATTATCATTATCATCATCATCGTCAAATTCTTCAAGAAGAGATCCATTTCTTTGTAGCTCTTTGATTCTCTTGTATTCATCATAATGACCTCTTCTATGCTCTATGAAATTCCTTTTCCTCTCCGATTCGTCGGAATCTTCATCAGCATGATCCATAACAACAACGTCATTATCATCATCATCATCATCATTCTTACGAGGATCATCAGATCTATTTTTACTTGAACACGATGCCATGTCATCGTCTACTTCATCGCTACGATTGTCATATTCCTCAAAATTATCATTATCATCAATTTCAGGGTGATGATATGGTGTCTTTGGCTCAGTAATCTTCATTCTCACCGGTTTATTCGCTTCAATTTCCTCCAATTTTTCTTCATCCCATATAACGCCCATCTCAACGTACAATACAAATGGATCTAAATAGAACAAAATGAATATAAACGAATTTGTATAATCGACTAGCTAGTTTAATGTATTGTTTGGAAAATATATCTTAATTGATTCTCAAATCGAAGAAAGAAAATGAGGAATGATGAGTTAAAAATTGTATATATATTATATTAATAAGAGAAGAATAGGAGAAATGTTCAAACAAGTTGAAATTTCATACAGTAATAAATTTGCTACTAATATAAATTGTTTGGACATAAACATGACACGTACCCATAATTTCATAGTTGTTAGGAAAAATATTTAAAAAATTCACGGGATTGGGTTAAAGTCTTCATTTGCATATATAATCACTATACCTACTCTATGCTATCAATTGGTTTCTGTATTTCCTTTTTTTCATGTGACACCTTTAATGGAAATTAATTTATATATTTTTTTGTTATAATTAATTGTCTTAGTTTGTCATTTATAATATATCGTTGATCTTAAACGTGTTATATGAGATGTTAAAGTAGAAGAGTTGTGTTTAAGCTGTGAAAAAAAATTAAATGAGCTAGAAATAATATTAGGTTGCGTTGAGTCTTGATTTTTTCCCCTTTTTCTAAGAAGATGTTTATATAATCAATGGCGATTATATGAGCTAGAAATAATATGAGATGTTTTTATTTAAAATTTGAGTGTATCTCAAAAAAAGCTATTTCGATTTACCTATTTATGTCGGACAAAAAGAGTAGCAAGCTTTACGTCGCATCATGCTATTGTTCTAAACTGGAATATTTACTCTATGAATCGTAAGCTGAGTTAAATATTAATACTAGAACGTCTAGCCCTCGAAAATTTCTCGATTATTAAAAAAAAAAAAAAGTTATGATAAGCACCAGATAAAGTAAGTTCTATGGTGGCTACACAATCCTTGTAAATAAATAAACAAGCAAGTTGTACACTACTGTTTATTGCAGCTACATACCTTGCTATCTACAAAAACTTTCACTACAAAAAGAAAAGGATTTCTGACTTAACAAAACAAGTAGTTTTTACTCAACTGATGAAGAGCCACATTAGCATATCCCTAAAGAACCAAACTTACTAATACTCTCTGCAAACGGTACATTACCATCGCGATGGGCTGTCTTGAGTTACTGTTCAACAACAGTCACTTGTTCAAACTCGATAAGGGACAGATTACTGTCTTCCTTGACAGAGAAACTAGCAGGTTCGGTAACTTCAATACGTCCCCACCTGTCTACTGCAAGCCTCATTGATCCCTTGAACATATCTATTTTTGCATTGCGCAGAATTACAGTGGCACCTTCTTTCATCATGTCGACTGAAAGAGAAAGTACTCGAGTTAACAGAAGGATAAGATAAAGAGAACAGCCTGATTCCGACAGAAGCCATGTTCAAGAAGGAAAACCGGAAAGATTCAAGATGCATGAAAGCCTCATTGGTACGTGTTGTTTGACAGAAAATTCTTCATAATCAATCACCAAAATAATTCAAAATACCGATTTGCCAAAATGAAGAGAGTACATGAATTCTAATCACCAAAATGAAGAAGTTTATGAATCCTAATCACAGCCATCACATAAAGGTTACAGCTCACAAAAAGAAAAGAGATTGCAGATTTGGCCAAGCAAATCAGGAAAGCTGAACATGAAACCAGCGTAAAGACAGATATGTCTGGCTAAATATCCGATTTCACAATTCTCCTTTCTTGAAATAGTTAATATGATGCTTGCATTAGCAGAAAATTAGGAAATCAGTTTCTTGTGAGAAGACAGGGCTCGGGTTTACTGAACTCTGAAAGAAATAGGATGAACACAAGCTTGGCTTAAATTGCACAGCTAACTGTACAGAGGAAACTAGGTGAATGATATTTGCATGCAGTTACAATTGATATAATTCTACATCCCAGTAAAGACGTGTAGCATAATACCACCAAGTGAATGATATCTTCCACACAATCACCTGCAAAATTATGTATGCCTAATTGATGGTGTGCCTTTCATTCAGTGTAGCCTAAAGCAAAAAAGCGCAAAAAAAAAACTCTAAGATCCGTTGGGGCATTAAGCGCAAAAAAGTGTGGGCTTTAATGAAAAAAGGCGCAAAGGCAGAAGAAAAACATATTGAATGCCAACTGACTGCCTCTATTCTTTCACATCCCACTCAGTAAAACTCTCAACAGCAATACACCAAAATGAGCTTTTTGCAAGGTTTCCTACTTTTTTGGTATGTTTGCATACAGAAGTGTTTTGCCCTTGTAATGAAATTATTCCTAGATCATAAGGAATGTAGTAAGTGAGGTTGAACAAATAAGTGAAGTATGTTTCAATTACTTAAAAGCCTCATAACAAGTTTGGAAGTTAAAATCAGTCAAAAAAAGAATCAAACTTCATTGTTCTTTTTTTTTCCCTTCAACAGCATTAACACATCAAGTTCACAGATTAATGTAAGATCAAGACCACCAAAACACATACTAAGAGTCTAAGACCATCGGCTCCTTGGTCAGTCAATTAACATTAAAGATAGAGTCTTTACTGCCATTATACCCTTATAATACAGACTAATCTCAAACAAAAATCGCAGCAAATTAGAATGACTCCACGAAATCACCACAACATCAACTCCCTTTCACAGTTAATTAACCTTAAAGATACAGTCTTTACTACCATTATACCCTTATAACCCTTTTTTTTTTAAATGAAGGTAGTTGAAGGAAAAAGGGGGAGGGAATTTACAAGATGGGGAATCAAACCCTCACAAGGAAAAATTTCAGGCAGTCAACCAATTGAGTTACTAAGATTCTCATATCCCCGTGTTGCTCGGACTCTCTAAAAATATTGCCACGACCACGTCGAATCCTTCAAAAGAACACTACTTTTGGAGTATCCAACACACATTTTTTGAAGAGTCCAAGCAACATAGGTTATACCCTTATAACCACGATTAATCTAAAAATCCAGCTAGTCAACCAACTGAGCTACTAGGATTCCCCTATATCCTTATAATCATGACTAATCTCAAACAGATATCATAGCAAGTTAGAATGGATACAAGAAATCAACACCACTGTTAGCCCCTTGAAAATGCTACTACTACAAAACCTGATTCTCTCTTTTTATCGATAGATACTGAATGCTAAAATGAAACCAAACACAATACCTTGATCATTTCTAGCAGTGAAAATGATCATCCCTGTCTCATCACCAACCAAGCATTCAGCCAATCGCATCTGACGGCCTTGATTTCCCCTTGGCACTACCATCTTTGTATTAACCACCTTCACAGTAAGATTTAGCCCAGTAGCCATTGGTCTAAGCTGATCAACTTTAGTGAAAACTGGTTGTTGCTTCTTTGGTTCACCCATTTTTATTTTAAACCTAACAAAATCCAAAAAGATCAAATCTTTACACATACCCAAATCAATTAATTGAAAAACAAACTCAAACACATATTCATAAACCACAACAGATCAAACAAAAAAAAAATCTTTGATCAATAAACCACCATAGAAAGCTGCAGAAAACAGAAAACACACAAATTCTTGAATTTAATATATTGAATAGTTATAATTTTAAAGATTTAGTTTTCGATTTACCTGAATTGAAGAGAAAAATTGAGATCTGAGTATTCTTCTGGAGATTCAGATTGGAAGTAGGAAAACAGAATGGGGCTTTGGTTTTGACGAGAGAACTAAATATCAGTTTCCACCCCATGAAATTATTAAAAGTTGTAATATGCCCCCTAAAGAAATTAATGTTGTATTTTTAACCTCGATAATCAATTAATCATTCCAATAAGTATACCATTTCTTCTCACTTGTATATCATCATCAATAATCTTATTGTTTGTTGTTCTTGAACCATTTAAACAAATTCAATTGTTACTTCGTTTGGGAAGAGCTTGTAGCTTCTTCTTCTTCTTCTTCTTTTCGATAAATAAGAGGATATAATACAATTTAATTATATGCAACAGTAACTATAATTGGTCGAGCATGGTTCCTTTTAGTAATGTTTGGGGCGGGGGTTGAGGTCACAATATACACATTAATATATTCCACAATAGAAGGTGATCTTTTTAGCCTAACATAAAGATTTTCTACGTAATCTGCTTTTATTTTACTAGATACAATTAACGTAAGTCCAAAGCACAATGAAATTAGCTTCCTTCGATCTAGACCCCTACTTAGCCAAGGTATTTGCCACTTGGTTTTCTTTCCTAGATCTACTTAGCTTTGATGACGAAGAGGAGCACTACGATGCTGATATATATATTCGAGAAGTTTTTAGTATCTTTTATAAGATAATAAAATTATTATAATTATTTGTTACAATTATAAATTTATGAAAACCTTTGATTTTATTTATTAAAAAAAGGATTTGATTTGATCCATTTCATAAAAAGAATAAAATCATTGACGCTTGGAGGAGCCACCCTTAACTTGTGTAAATATTTTATTCATTATCATTTTATAAATAAAAATACAACACATGATACATAGAATAGAATAGATAGAACTAAAAAAGCAAGTGTTGTGGGGTAAGTTCACGTACTTATTAATTTAGGAGTTAGGATTAGGTTATATAGTCAAATCATTTATTTTTTTCTCCATGAGTCTTAACTCAAACCATTTCCCAATTTTCTTTAAGAAATAGCTTAAAGAAATACAAAACAAAGGGACCTACTATTACCAAATTCATTTTCAATTAGTATATATATAGGATATGATAAAAAGTACTCATGATTATTTATCTATATATCACAAGTTAGGAATAATCACTTATTTAAATTTAATTTTAAAAAATGGAGTACAACCAAGCAACTAGCTAGCAAGCTATACATATTGAAATTCTTGCAACAATCAACGTGAATTGTCAATTTCATGTGCTTTTCATAATATAATAATTGTATAATAACATCTTTATAGTCCCGTTTATCTTTGTCAACGTGTCTTATCTCAAAATTATTTCCAATTTTTTGGGAATTCTTATAGAAGACCAATCCTCCACCTAGCTAAGAGTTGTCATATTTTATCTAAAGTCCTAAAAGATAAAGGGTGTACACTTCATCTTCTATTTTTCCTTTTGTTTTTGGGAGTTAGAGAGTCGTTTTCATGAATAATAGAGAAGGGTGAAGGCATGAAAATCGTTCGAATCTTGTTTATCGAAATATTATATTATATTATATTTTTAATTAGAGAAAATACTTTATTATAATAACTATGATTTACTCTCAAATTATGATAACTATTCAATTCAAATAAGGGATGGAGCTTAATTAGATCAAATATACGAGTTAGGTATTCAGTTGAATTACTCAGTAACTTCGATCCAGATTCTATATTTATTTTTAAAAAAATCTATAAAATATAGACAAATGATTAGCTTAAAACCTGAGAAATCATAAAGTCATAAATTTCAAATTCTGATTCGACGAACCAGTGGAAATGCTTGTGTATAGTTTATTTTATTATTGTAAGTAAGTGGTGAAGCCACAAACCCTTGGTCAGAATTTGATAAGTAGTTTAAAATAAATGGTGTGCCAAACGTAGAAGTTATCCAAAGTTCTATATACTCTCTTTCATTCTTTATTTTTGTCTCTATTCTTATCCTTTTTTGTGGTTTTCATTTGATGGAATTTCCGTGAGGACAACTTTTATTTTTGTGGTTTACTCTTATCACTTTTGCCTTGTTGGCTTTTATTTTCAATGATAAATAATTTTGCTATTATAAGGGCAAATATAACATTTCTCTACTCCTTGATGATACTTCTCAAGTCTTGAATTCTACTTATAAGGTACACTTTCTCTCTTTCTCTTTCTTATATGTACTAAATGATCATCGAAATTATGATTCTCTTTCTTATATGTACTAAATGATCATCGAAATTATGAATAATCT
Organism: Solanum lycopersicoides; assembly: GCA_022817965.1. Classification (NCBI taxonomy): domain Eukaryota; kingdom Viridiplantae; phylum Streptophyta; class Magnoliopsida; order Solanales; family Solanaceae; genus Solanum; species Solanum lycopersicoides. The sequence goes on along the minus strand of CM040622.1, from coordinate 545,963 downwards.
GATCACTTAAAAGATAACTACGTACGTATCACTTTGATATCTTGGAAGAACTTGAAATAATCATGTCATGTCATGTCATTTAGCTTTCTCATATTTGGATAGTAAATTCATATTCTTAGGCAAAGGCAAAGTAGTTGCATATACTAATGGAATAGTTGGAGTTTTAGATCAAACAAAATTGTTGTTGTTTTTTGGTGTGTGGAATATAATGTGGGGTATTGCATATTATTATATATATTGATATTGTTGACCAATGTATATGATAAGTGGCTGAATTATATTCCAGGAATATTATTGAGGATTAATTCTTATTAAATATGGCTGGAAAATTAAGGAAATGCATGCTAATGTGTTGTTCAAGAAAGTCTTTCAATCAGGTTAGTTCTATAGCTACATCATTTTATATTTAATTGTCTTTATTTTGAGTCAAATGATGATGGTAAATATATTCGAACAAGTATGTTAATTCCGACAATAATATACATCATGTAATCTCACAAATAGGGTGGTGTGACGAGCAGACCTTGCATCTACCTTGTGAGGATAGAATTTCTAAAAACAACTTTTTGAGAATTTACGAGTAATACTAAAATACTATAAAGGGAAATCCATAAAATAAGCCTCCCTCTCTGTTACAAAATATTCTAGGTATATTTTTGCTTTTGAGATTCAAAAAATTCAAATTATACTTGGGTTTAACTTTAGTCTAACTTTGATCAAAAAATCGTTCAATTATTTTTTCTAGTACAAGCGAAAAGTATACAATAAATCAAGGCTGAAAGGATAATGTAGAATGAGTGTTAAGACGAGAGGGGTTATTCGGATGGTAAGCACACCTCATTACCAATCCGACAATTCGAAAGTGGTGAGTCGTGCAAAATTCAATACCCAAAAATGACTATTTTTAATTATAGAAAAAGTGACCATATGTGATTTTTTAGTGAATTATTGCTCGACTCTTATTTTCTTTTGTCAAGTCTCTCTCATTTGGGCCCTTTCAATAATGGAAAACAAAAACTTGCAAATTTTTTGATTGATACCTATTGGATATTTTCGTTAATTCTATATTCTATTGAAATTTTCCCTTGTAAAAGACTTCAAAATTTAATAACAAAAAAACAAGGGAAAATAGGTGTATACGTACTTTTACACCTTATAGTTTTCCATCAAAATAGTTATAGACAATGTAAAAACATACATATTTTATGTATAATTACTGTATATTTGTATATAATACCGGCTAACGACCGTAAAATGGCCTGTTTTTAAAGTTGTTACTTCAATCCAATCAACAAGCCCAAACTTCTTTAATGGACCACGTTTTTTTTATCATTTTAAATGCAACTTTATAGGTCCAAAGGCCCAACAAGCCCAAAACTCAAAAGTTTGTTAAATGGCTCCAACCCAACAACAAGCCCAAAACTCAAAAGTTTGTTAAATGGCTCCAACCCAAACCCCTACCCCCACCCCACCCCACCCCACCCCCACCCCACCCCCATTCCTCTTTTTTCTAGGAAATTTCACTTAATAATTTTAAAAATTAAACTTTTATTATAAAATAGAAAATTCAAAAATCAAAAGTGGTATTCATTTTGAAAAAATTGTCAAACTTTAAATTATGTTCATAAGATCATTTTTGTAAAAGTTTAAGATTACTTACTAATAAGATCATTTTTGTAATTATTATTCTTTTCGGGAGCATGGACTGTCCACTTAAATTGTAGTTGTTTAAGTCATTACGAAAATTCAAATTCATAATACTGCAATATAAAAAATACTATTTCTCTTCAAATTTAGGTGAAAGTGTTTGATAATCATAAAAAAAAAATACAGATTTATTAAACTTGTGATTAAAAAATATCATTTAATTATAAAATCAAATCATTAAAATTAAAAATTATTTTTTAATACTCAAACATATAAGATCATTTCAGGGGTTTCTGACCAAAAAAAAAACAAAGTTAGGGGTGGAAAATTCAAGCCAAACCTATATGATTCATTTAATTTGTTCAAATTTAAATATATGGACAATATCGTAAACGAATTAAATTTTGGTATAATTCATCTTAATTCTTTATAAAAGTTAGCTCAAAGTCAGTTCAAATTCAATTCGTGTACTATCCAATTTTAAAATATTTAGATAAAAGTTAAAAGATAAAAATATTTAAAAAGATAAAATAACATAAAATAAATCTCATTCTGATCAAATTTTTTGGCTAAAAAGATTTTTTCCCAATAATTTAATTCGCTCAGTAGAATAGAAACAAACCAATAAATAAGGGTGTCACGTCACAAACCATTTGTGGTGATGAAAGTTATATAAAATGGTAAGGTTGAAAATTGGGAAATGGCCTTTTGGACTTTATTAAGAGCATTTCCTTATAGTCCTCTTTAACCTTTCCAATTTCTAAAGAATATATTTTTGGGATATTAATGCTTTTGTTTTGGAATTCAGTCATATATACATTTGATAGGATAAGGATTACGTACAAAGTTATTATTAGTCTTTCTGTTTCAAAATAATTCCATATTTGGATACAAACAAATAGTAGTAACTAACTAAATTTTCATCATTAAAAAAAAAAAAAAAGTGTTTAAATTTGCTTATGAATTTTGTGAAGTGGTTATAATTTATTTATATCATTTCCTTTATAGAAAAAAAGTGAGTGAGTTTTTATTCTTCTTGACTTATCACAAAAGTTTTTCAGTATGTGTACTTCTTTTTCTTTTTATTTTAATAATGGTGAAAAGATTAAGAAATTAATGGTAGTTAATTTGAGCTTAGGGAATAGAGACATAGTTATTTAACGTTTTAAATGTTAAAAGAAAATTATGGAGTGGCCATCAAAAAGTGACCCTACTCAAGTTACAGGGTTATAATTCTCACATAGTTCAAGAGCATAGTAAAAAATAATAATCATATAATGGAAAGCTAGCTTTAGTTGTTTGTTCAATATTAATAATTGTTTACTGTTGATTTTACAAATTTATTCTGTGTGATAGATTGTATCAATTAATATCAGACATAATAAATTAATTGATAGAATATTTCAAAATTAATTTACTCATTAAAGAGGTTTTTATTTTTTTTTCAAAACATTAACTCTCTAAATAAATTAAGGTATAATAGGTGTTAAAAAATTGTTTTTTTCTTGATCTATCAAAACGGGCAACTAAAAAAGGAAAATTGGACAAGTAATTAGGATACTTCTTAAAATATTACTCCCTCTGTTTCAAAAAGATTGGCCTAGTTTGACTTGGAACGGAGTTTAAGGGGAAAAAAAGACTTTTTAATCTTGTGGTTCTAAATTAAAGTTATGTCAAATGTACCAAAATGCCCTTTAATCCACGTAGAAAGTTAAAGTAAATTGTTGTCAAAAAAGGAAAGGGGTTATTTTTTTTGAAACAAACTAAAAAGGAAATAGGGACATTCTTTTTTTAAACGGAGGGAGTATAAATAGAAAGATAATTTAACTATATCAAATTAAAATATATCGATCATGAAAAAATATAATAGAAAAATGACTATAAATAATAAGGATAAATTAAAACCTAGATATAAAATTAGTCATTAATTTCATAAAATGGACAAATATTTTTGAACATTTCAAAATAATATAACGAATAATTATTGTGGAACGAAAGGAGTAGTTGATCTCAATAACAACAAACATAGAATCCCAAAATTTGGATCATTTCCCAAAATTGAAGAATAAATTTAACTATTTTCCCAAACATCGGATAAAACTTAGTCTTAATTATCATTGAAGAATGGTCAAATATTGGTTGTGATTGGTCTCATATTGTTTCTCTTTTTTCACATTTTATTCCTTTAAATTTTATTTGTGAGATCGCTGTGATGGTTAATTGACCTTTAATAAGCCAAAAAAGTTGAATTAATTTATAAATAATAGACCTTTTCCAATAAAATCGGATCTTGAAATTAAAAGGGTTTATTTATAATGTGAAGAAGAAAAGTCCATTTTGATATTAATTAAATGTATAGGATGTAATGAGTAACATTAAATTATTAAAAATTAAAAATTATTGAAGAAATTAATGAAATGTTGAGTCCAAAAGCCAAAAATAGAATGTGGTGGCACTCCATGGTTGACTTGCCCATAGGAAACAAACAGCCACCAGCAAGCCAGGAAGGCCACATTACACGTACTACCCCTTCACCTAAAACTTTATAATAAATTAATATTTAATAATCATAATCCTGTTTTTGACTTAGTTATATAATAATTAGTAGACACAGCAGGATTCTATTATGTCCACTAAACTATTGTGCCTTTGTGCCCCTGATCCGGTTAACACCTTTCGGAGTCGTTTGATGTGAAATATAAATTTTAATAATTTTATGATAAAATGTAGAATTATTTTATTTTAAATTTGATCGAAGATATTAAATTATAATCAGTATTTTAAAAGGCGGGGCGTGAGGCGAGACGTTTTATATAGTACGAGGTGAGGCGTAAGTCTCGAGACACGGAGCGTAAGTCTCATAGATTTACGGGGCGTAGTCTCATGTATATTTAATTTTATAGTTTTACTACTAATTAAATTCCTTCCAATGATTTTACAAATAATTTTTTATGAAAAACCTATAATATATAGAAATTATATTATGATTTTTATTTGAGATAAAATATTGATAATCTACAATAAAGAAAAAAAATATTATAATTACTATTTGAGAAATATCATTACACCAATAATAATAAAATATGACTATATAAGTATAGAAAATCAAATATCTTAACTTTCTAATTATAAAAGAATCATACCACCCACCCACCCTAAAAAAATAATCAATAAATTTACAAGTATTATAGTATAAACATCACTCTTTCGTGAATAAAAATAAAAATACTTTTAAATAGTTAAATAAAATATGATAATATGAGAGATATGACAAAACAATGAAGACCAATGATAAGTGAAAAAGTAAAATTTCGCTACATAAATTTAAGAGAAATGTTACGTAATATATAATTACCATCATAGAACAACTAAATAGTAAATATGTGTTCGTACAGTTGTTGTTTGAGTTATTCTTAATCTTGTTATCTTTATAGATTAAAAGTTACGTATCATTCATTAATTCAAGAATTATGAGGGTCAACAATGTTAATTAAAGATTTTAACACATAATTTATGTAAGATTTGTTAGGCGAGTCCCGAGCGTTGGGCGTTGGCCGTATTTCGGGCGTATAGTCGGACTCTTAGGGCGTAAGTCTTGTAGAACTAAGTCCACACTTGAGTCTCGAGGCAATTTGCTAGAGCCCTGCCCCAGGACGAGCTCCGAGGCGAGTCCCAGATTAGTCTTTTAAAACACTGATCATAACAATCGAGGATTGGGCGAACCTTAACACTCAATCAAATTTAAAGGTAGAATAGACATAAAAAATAAATTATCTCTTAGTTTTTTAAATTGAACAAATATTGTTAAACAACTATTTTTAGCATAATGAACAACTATGGTTGAAGAGTATCAATTCACTTGTCGTTTTGGTCGTCTTACAAAAGAGTGACATATTTTTATATTTAATAATTAAATTAAAGATACTTATTTTATCTTTCATGAAATGATTCATAGCAACACAAATATTTATGACTTAATTTAAATCACAAGTTTCAAAAGTATTTCTTTCCTTTTTATACTTTGTGTAAAGTCAAAGTCAAAGTCACCACATTCTACCTTAGTTTCATTTTAACATTTAAATTGGCTAATTTTCAAAGCTAAATCAGATTATATTAATTTAATATTTTAACATAAAAATTTAAATATTTACAAAACTATACTAAAAATTATATTAATATAATTAAAATATATTTTAAAATTTCAAATCAAAATTCATATAATTTAACTAAAAATAAAAAGTGTGATAACTAAAGAGAAACATTAATTTATAAAATGTCATAATTGAAATGATAAACTATTTTAATTGATTAACATAGAAAGTGAAACCAATGGCCCATTCCTCCATAACCGCACCACCACAAATGGGTGACGTTCCATCCATTAAGGCGTTGAATATTCATAAAAATAAAAATTTCAATATAATTAAATAAGATTTTCCAAATTTCAATTTAGATATATAAAATATTTATCCATACCCAAATCTCTTTCTATAAATACTCCTTGTAAGTTGTAATAGTCCTTTACAACATAAAGAACGTGAGTTTATTTACTGTTTTTTTGAGCGTTTTATTCATCCTCTTCCTCCCTTAGCTTCATCATCATCAACCAAAAATGACTTTATTTTCTACAAGTCGAGAGGTATATTCAAATCTGATAAATCATTTGTTTTCTTCGTAATCTGTATATTTTCACTCTCCAATTCAAATTGAATTTTGCTCGATTTTCGCATATACGATCAAATCCTTGAATTAACAAAACATATTAAACACGATCGTTTTATTTTTTTCTGACTTGCAGGTTACGAAAATGGCGGAAGATTCATATGAAGACGCCATTGCAGGACTGAAAAAGCTTCTCAGGTATAGAAAGAGACTTTTCCATTTATTATCCTTTTGCGTCAGGACTTTCTGTAGCTTTCATAACGTAATTACTGTGATAAATTCTGTCCTGATCCGTAATTTCACAGTTTCCGATAAAAACGGAAAACAGACTGTGATTTCATCCTCCAATCCTCTAACTGTTCGTCTGTTTACATTACACTGGGTCCCACACGGAGTGAGTAATTTAATATTTATTTTTTTAATTATTATTTTTTGTGGTTGGTAGTGAAAAGAATGAGCTGGAAGATACAGCTGCGGCGAAGATAAGGCAGTTGACGGCGGAGCTGGAAGGCGCCGACAGGAAAAAGTCCGACCCGGATGAGAAGATCCGATCCGGATTCGCTCATTTCAAGGCGGAGAAATATGAGTAAGTTAAAATTAGGAAATTGTACTTTACCGTAAATAAATTCTGTCCTTTAAAAGTTACGTCCGAACCTTTGTGGCATCAAATATTGCATCATTCTCGAATATGCTGCCAGTTTTTTTAAAAACAAAAATAATAAATTTAAATTATTATCATTATTATTTTTAAACAAATATTAAATGAAGAAGTTAAAACGATATTTAAAATGAAATCGAGAGGATATTGAGCTGACTTTATTCAAAATTGATTATTTATTTTCCATTATTGAATGTGAAAAGTTGACTCTCACCGTGTGAAAATATTACTCAATTGAATTATTAATAGTGATTATAGATATTACTTGGAACTTTCTTTTAATTTCTTTTTATTTGTCACTATAATCTAAAACATATAAATAAAATCAAATGGTGGGTCAGTTAATTATCCTGTAGATATGTCTCTCTTTTCAGAGCTTTCATTAATGTTGATCGAATTTATGTCATTTTATAATAGTAGTACAAAGAAGGTATTAATGATTTTATTTTAATTTCACTTTAAGGTTTAAACTATTCTAACAAGGTCATTTTGTACTTTAGAAAAGACAAATAGATGTAATTTAAACACATTTATTTGTATTACTCATTTATATTTGTTCATATGAACTTTTGATACAGATCAAAAGCATTTGTTTTTAATTTATGAACAAGTAAAAACTAACGGTATCAACTAACATCGTGATAATTCTAAAAATGAAAGCTATAGGAAACAACTCTTTGATATGAGTGATTGCCAAGTGTTCAACTTGTATCTAGAAAATAGTGGAATCTTGATCATCGAAGGTCTATCATTATATTATATGCCCACTATAGTTCTTGTATAAAATTATGGTCCTACACTAAGGAAAAGACTTTCAAATTAATGGAGTATAATATGGCACGTCTTGGACTACATAAAAGTTTAGCTAAAAAGATTGGGAAAAAAAAGTTGTTTTCGATAGAGAATTTAAAGTTTATTTCCAACTAATGCTTTCAACTAAGAAGATATAAGAATCCTACACTTAAATGATTAGAAGGGAATAATATATCACCTAATTCTCTTATTTGTGGGGTTTAATTATTTATCTAGTCCAAGAGCTAAAGAATATTTATAATTTGAAAAGCTTCTTTACATAGTTTTAGTAAATATTTATGCAAATAATAATCATGTTAAACAATTTTAAAATCTTAACCTTGGTTTTTGTACTTCATTTTATAGGAAAAACCCGGAGTTGTTTGGACAACTTGCCAAAGGTCAAAGCCCTAAGGTAAATCATAATACTCGTTCATTTTTATTTGTCGATTTTAAATTTTACATGTTTCTTAAGAAATAATAATAATTAACATGAATATTTTACCATAATACTTATATTTGAAATATTGTATAACAATACAAGTGAAAGTGAACATAGTTAATCATGGCCTTGATTAGTTAGTCTAGATATTTCCTATGATCAAAAGCTTAAGGAAAATATTATCCTTAACCATGATTTCTCACCAAATATTGAATTATATATTATATTATATTGTTAAGTCTTTTTCCTCCAATAAAAGCTCACAAGAATAATTATTCTCTCTTGCATATATACTCTTAGGCGTTATTCCCCATTATATCCCCAAACTATTTTAATGTAAATCAACATCATACTTGCCGTCCAAAATGTGAATTTTGTTCCTAAATATTGAATTTATTTTTATTTTTTGGGAATGCACAACAATGGTAATGACGTTTAAGGCACGTTAATGAGTACTTAATATATAATTTGCGATTAAATTATGTGCAGTTTTTGGTTTTTGCTTGCTCTGATTCTCGAGTTTGCCCATCACACATCCTCAATTTCCAACCAGGAGAAGCTTTTGTTGTCCGTAACATCGCCAACATGGTCCCTCCTTACGACCAGGTAAATTACTGATGATCTGCTTATATGACTTTTTTTTCGAGTTAAAAGCTAAAAGAGAAAAATAGTGTACCATGCTAGAGACTTAATCAACAAGAATAAAAAAAATTGAAAAGAAAAGAAAGTAAAAGATCAAAATAATGATGTGGATATTTATGGCATAAAGTTTAGATTAATATTCGTAGTTGAATTGCAGATACTTTAACCCATATTTTTATTATTTATCCTCAACTTTTTCCACGTTATTCTTAATTTAAACTCTAATTTTGTTGTTAATTATACATTACAGACAAAATATTCTGGAGTGGGTGCAGCAGTCGAATATGCAGTTGTCCACTTGAAGGTCAGTCATTTTTATAACAATTTGAAATTTATTTTTATATCTCTACTTAATTAATCTTTTAATTAATAATTAATAAAGGTAGCTCATTTTATCCTAATTAATTAATGAGGTCAAGAACAAAGTACATGTCTTTTAGCCTGTTATTTCATGGTCCAATATTGGTCCAAAGATACCTAATTCAATTAAAGATATTCCTTTCTTACTTAACTTCTCCTCATATTTATATAAAAAAAAATTGAAAATGTCAACTTGTTGTGACATTGACCTTTTACAATTATCTAAAATTAAGAAAGAAAAAATTGACATTTTTTTAATTGTTGAGCCTAATTCACCATCTCGTCAATTTTGCTCAATAATATTTATATTAATCATTATTTCGAACATGAATCACTCTATCTTTTGATTTAGCAGAACGAAGATCGCCTTTAATCGATGACGTTCTTTGTAATACCCTAAACTTCTCCTAATTTAGAAACATTTTTAGGTTTCTAAATATTATTTTGTGTAACTTTTCAGAGACAATATTTCTATTAACTTCAGTCCAACAGGATCTACTTGTCTGATTTGGTCTGGACCTCAAATTGCACCCCATGTGCATGTTAGAAACCAAAAACATGTAAATTAGATTAGCTCAAAACTTCAGCCTTAAGTATAGGGATTAGTACAAATCATTTAAAAATTTGATAATCTTTAATTTAATTGCCCATACTTGTCCTTTTTCCTATATATTTGGAGTTGTAAATTAAACAAATGCAAATCAAAATATACATGTTAATTACTTCATCAGTTCTTAACTTAACTTAAGCCTTAAGAGAATAGGGTTTAGTAAAATCATTTTAAAATAAAAATAATTGCATGTATTTTCCTTTTTTTCCCCTCCTATTTATTTGGAGTTGTGAATTTAAAATGAATAAAATTTGTACAAATTATAGGTGGAGAATATTTTGGTGATTGGGCACAGCTGTTGTGGAGGTATTAAAGGACTTATGTCTATTCCAGATGATGGGTCCACTAAAAGGTTGGTTTTTTAATTTTTAATAAATTGTAATTAATTAAATAACTATATAATGATTGATAATGAAAGTGGACTTATCAATAAGTGAATAGTCACCCTTATAAAGCTGTTGATAAATAAAAGATGATCAGTCCACTAGACTTTTTATTTTAGAAAAAGTCTACTCATCAATCTTTTTTTACTTTATTTGTTTATAAATTGTACTTTCTTTTGTCCCTTTTATCTGTCATTTAGTTCTTATTACATATTTATTACTTATACTTTTAAAAAGATTAAGAAAAAAATATTTTTCTCTTTATGCAATATTTTTTTACTTTTCAAATGTTAATTTGACTAACTTTTAAATTTTTCTAGCTAAAATTTATATATATTTAAAGATTATATGAAAGTATTATGATTGATTAAGGTTTATCTAGTTTGACTATCGAAAAAATGAAACTATATTTCTTTTACTTTGAGTACATTAAAAATGCAGTGATTTCATTGAAGAATGGGTGAAAATCTGCTTAACAGCCAAGGCAAAGGTAAAGGCAGAATTCTGTGATTTGGATCACAGTGAACAATGCACAAAATTGGAGAAGGTAATTACTTAATTCATTCATGTGATAGCACTTTTTTTCTATAGATATTTGTTGCAAGAAAATGATAAATATTTTTCTATATTGAAAAGTAATTTAACTTAAATTTCTCATTTTACTTTTAATGAGCTTCATTGATATGACATTTATGACTTGATTGACTCCCGTTTGACAATAGATTTTGAGAGTATTAATCTTCATAAAAATTTAAAGTTGGGTGACATTTCACTTTTGCGTACGAAACTTCAACTTTTATCTAAGAAAAATGCACGTTCAGACACAACTTCAAAAAACTTATTTTAGATTGCGAGTTTTAAAAATTTCCCTTAAACTTTGTATTCAGTCAAAATGCGCGAAAAGCATAAATGTAATGTTAATTTTTTTTTTATATGATGTTGAGCAGGAAGCTGTGAATGTATCACTAGGGAATTTATTGACATATCCATTTGTGAGAGAAGCTGTGGTGAAGAAAAACATTGCACTAAAAGGTGGACACTATGATTTTGAAAATGGATCCTTTGAGCTTTGGAATATTGACTTCAAACTTACTCCTTCTGTTGCACTCTAAATATGTTGCAAAATTTTCATGTAATCAATTGTAATTGTGTTTCAAGTTTTTCTTCTTCTTTACTTGATTTGCATTTTGATGTAAATGTATTACTGAACAACAATGTTGGGTGTCATCACATAAATAATGTTAAAATGGCTGTTTTCAGCTTTGAGCTTAATGTAATCTACTTGTGTTTTTTTTCCACAACCTTCCTTTTTTGATGAGCCAAATATCTTACTCATACTTGTTTGATTCTACTTCCAAAAGTGAAGGCACCATAAAGAAAATATAATCTTCAACAAAACAGAAAGAATATTGAATAGAAGAAAATCGAGTTCATTGAATGAAAAGTTAAATATGCTCTTTAACTTGGTCTCAACTGATATCTATGTCCTTCAACTTTAGATGTGCACAAGTAAAAACTTCAACTTGTATATAACTGAACAAGTAGACACACGTCCTATGTGGCATAATACATATATGACGTCACAACTTGGCTACACAAGATGCCACCTGGAACACATATGTCTACTTGTTCAACTTTATACAAGTTAAAATGCTTATTGATGCACACCCAAAGTTGGATGACATAGTTGCAAGCTGAAGCCAAGTTAAATGACATATTTATGTATTATCCCAATCCTAAAGGTTGAATTAACAATTAGTTCATGAAAGCATGTTTCCTTTTTTTAAAATTCATTTTGCTATGGATTCAAAAGTTGGTAAAACCATGTCTAAGAAAGAGTGAACACAAAAATCCTCCTAAGTAATTATTTCTGTGTCCAACATGATCAACATAGATACATCTTATTTTCATCAATCACATGCCACAATAGGCTTTGAGGAACAAAAACTTCTCCTTTTTCCTATATGTATTAGAGATTGAACAAAATAAGAGCTAACTTTCAAGGAATGGGATGAATAACAACTTTCCCAGTGGCTCTTCCAGTTTCAAGATAAGAGAAAGCATCCACAACCTTATCAAATGAGAATGGTCCCTTTGGATCTATCACTGGTTTCACCTTCCCACTCTCCAAGTATGGGTTCAGTTTCTTCAACACTTCTCCATTTGATGTCACCACAAATCTAAAACCTGGTGGTGTTACTGCCCCTGTTAGCACTACCACACTCCCACCTTCCTTCACTGCCTTCACCGCCTTTTCACCCTGACCTGTAGTCAGTACCAAGAGGAAGAGATAGTTGTTAGTAGAGGCGGATCCAAAATCTAATTAAAATCGATAGATTCAACCATTAAGATTCTTAGTGCTTCAAACATCGTACAAGAATTAACTTAAATAGCAACCTAGAGAAAGTAAATAATGAAGCAGGCGGGCTATTTATGTAAAGATTCCAACATTGTAGTTGTGAAATGATGAGTTCAGAATTTAACAAGGAAATTTTGCAATTGTAGTTTTTTATCATCAATTGATTCAAAATATGCAGATTTGATCTTTATACTCGCGAATGTTCACTACTATTAACTGTTAAACCATTTAGTTACCTATGTATTATGTTATATTTCTATGTGCCTGATAACGTGTTTACAAGAACGGAAATTGTCAAAGTTGAAACTAATTTCTTACCAACTGAATCATAAACAACATCAAACTTGTCAGGCAGATCTTCAAAATTCTCCTTAGTGTAGTCAATAGCTAAATCAGCTCCTAAGCTTTTCAGGAGTTCCAACTTCCCTGTGCTAGAGGTAGCTGCTACTTTAGAAGCACCAAATACATGTTTAGCAAGCTGCGTAACAGAAAAAACACGACACATCAGCTTCTATTTTTAGCAGCAGGGGCACATGAAAATAAAAAAGGATTGAACATGCAGAAAAGATAACAAAAGCTACCCAGCCAACTAGATCGTTTACACAAAAATAGGGTAAGAGGCTATTATATTTATCTTTAAAAATGGCCAATGGATATTGAATCCATATGATGTAATGAGCGAGATGAAGAAGATGGGTGACTGCTAATTCAGGGGAGTAAATGATGAAGACTGAAAAAACGATTTAATTTGGCATTGTCCTCAAAGAATCCTACTGAAAGCCAAGTCAGTATGTTATCTTCGTAGACACTAGCACCAGAATATTTAATCTGTTGTAGCGGACAACCTGCCTTATCTTTTAAGTTACTAATCTCACTCTTATGAACAGTTACTCATAGTTATCATTAGGTGACCTGAACGCTTCTCTAGAAATCATGCTTTTCTAAAACTGAAACAATACATTTAAATGAGACTTATTGAAATGTTCATACCTGGATTACGAGGGATCCAACACCGCCAGCACCTCCCAAAACAAGAATGGATTTGCCAGAAGAAAATCCAGCTTTCTCAAGACCTTCATAAGCAGTCTCAATAGCTAGAGGAAGAGCAGCAGCCTCCGCAAAACTAAGATTCTTGGGTTTCAAAGCAACTAGTTTCTCTTCAACAGCAGTGTACTCAGCTAAGGATCCAAATTGCTTTGGTCCATCTAATGCTTTCTCATGTATATCTCCATATACTTCATCCCCTTCTTTTAATCCCTTTACCTGACTACCAACTTTCACTACCACACCAGCAACATCATAACCTGGCACAGTCTACACATAAAAAAAATATATGTTTTAGACCACATATACAGAAATATTATGTGATTTTGTCCTATTTTCCTGTTAACTTGTATTGTCACAGAGGGTACAACAAGGCCCCTAACTTGTGAGTCTGATTCTTTTCCATGGTCCAAACACACATGGAAATTCTATGTTAACATGCTAAATTGTGTGGTTATCTCATCTAAAAACTCAAAATGTTAGAAAAATCATAATTTTATTCAACCATTTACATCTTCAACAATTGCAGAATGTTGAGATACATATAATTAAGTAAATAAATGTATGTTGTTCTAACAGCTTAAGCTTTTAGATTAGATGTCATACACTTCAACATGGTACCACAACAAGCACAAGTCCTAAGTTTGACTCTCATTGCCACCCGATATTATTTATTAATATCCACGTGCTTGACTCATGAAATGAATGAACCCCCACATGAGGGGCATGTTTCAATAAATAATTAAGTAAATGAATGTGTGTTCCATCTAACAACATACACTTTTAGAAGAAACGTCACACATAAACACAAGATAGTACCGATAGTCTCTAATTTAATATTGGCCACCAATGAGGGTCACAGAAATCTAAACACTAGTAGTGACCACTGTAGTCATTAACTGCAATAAACACTATAACACAAGTGATAAGAAATGCAAATTTACAATTCAAAAATGGAATTCAAACCTAACTCAAAGATAACAAGAAAAGGGTGCCTAAACTTACTGGAAGTGGAGAATCAGTGGCCTTAAATTTTCCGAGCCGTCGTTTAAAATCAACAGGGTTAAGAGCAGCAGCAACAACCTTAATCAAGACTTGATCTTCCTTAATGTCAGGAACTGCAACATTGGACTCCAACTTCAAAACATCAACACTTCCATAATCAGTATAACTCCAAGCTTTCATTTCAGAAGGAATAGAAATGCTTGTAGATGTTTCAGCAGCTGCTGCTTGAGAACTAGCAGAGACTCTAAGTGGCAAAACAGTAGAAAAATGGTTTCTTTTAATAAAAGTTTCAGCTTTTTTGCTACCCTTTACTCTAAGAACAGAAATTGAAGAAAATGGAGAGTGAAGAGAAGAGAAAGAAGAGGGTGGATGAAGGGGTTTGAGTTGAAGAGTAGTGGAAGATAACAGAGCTTCCATTGTTCTTCTTTCTTTCCAGCTATTTTTTTTTTCACCTCTCACTCAGTATTTTCCTCAAACACTTTATGTGCATGATAGAGAAGATGAAATGCTTGATTTTGGCTTCAATTTTTTTGGGTAGAATTCATTTTCAGCCATCCATTTGTTAGTAAAATAGTGATTTGGAATATCCTGTCCTCATAATTTCCCCTGTTTTTGATGAGGCCATAAGGAAATTAATAGCCACAAACTAAAAAGAGCATTTAAGACACAATATACTAACATGATGAGTTGTGGTGAAACGTAGAACTGCTTCATTCTTAACTAGAAGTTCGAGTTCGAACTAAGAGTATGGAGAAAATTCTATTGAGGCGTCAATTCCAAAATAATCAGTGCTTTGTGAATCCAGATTAGTTGGAATTCCAAATATGGCCTTCGACACCAAGTGGGAATACAAAATAAGAACAACATAATGGGCCTGATGATAACTTTTATTTATTTATTTAAGTATTTGTGAAGTTCTAATGTGTTGGAGATTAGTGAGTATGGGTAGATAAGATTTCAAATATAGGATTTGCAATTTTTGAAGAAACTTTTTTTTGTTATATTTACCCCTGACACTTTCTGTTGAAATCGTTAGATCTATGTTGCTCGAAGTGTATATAGATCGTCCAAAAATAATGCTTATTTTGAAGGATCCGACACAGCCTCTGCTTTCTTTATCTGGTTTGACTTTAGTCCATCTAGCACCTTCCAGTCATCTTGTGGAGAAAACAAAAACAAAAACAAAATGTAGTTATCATGTTGGCTCTCATTGTTCTTTTACTTGGCTTCAAGCCTTAAAAACACGTCTTTTGCAAAAAACATTAAGGTAAGACTGCGTACAACTGACCTTTGTGGTCAGGCCTTTTCCCGACCCTGCACATAATAGTGGAAGCTTTAGTGCACCGGACTGACCCTCCTTTGGCTTTAAGAGAAGTTTGGTAGCTCCGTTACCTGTCAAGGAGGTGGTTTTACCTATCTATAAGGACAGTAGTATTGACAATCGATTTTACCTTCCATGTTCACACTGTGAGATGGAAAGGTCAACCGAAAAACAACATACCCAGTGAAATTTCACAGGTGGGGAGTGCAGAGGACAGTTGTACGCAAACCTTACTCCTACCTTGTGGAGATAGAGAGACTGTTTCCAAAAGACCCTCGGCTCATATAAATGGTTGTGATCGACCCAAAGAACCACCACTATCATACGTAGTTGCATAATTAAGATGAACTAACAAATTTTTACTTGAAGGTCGGACATAAAAATGATACAAATTACACAGAAATCACAAGATGAACTAGAGGTCATATATGAGGTTAAAATGAATCTATCATGTTACTAAATGGAGCTGGACTTTTCGTCAAACATTTGTTTTCAGTTCATCTCTTCTTGTTTTGGAGCACATTTTGGATGGAGCCCATAATCGCAACGTTTGCAGAAGAAAGCCCACCCGTAACCCATCTCCTTGCACCCACTGCAGAGATACACTTGCTGATGTATCAGTGCAAGTTCATGCTCATTGTGAATTTCATTTCTGTCTTTCTTGGGCCAACCCGTTGTACTTTTGTCGAGTTGTTGCTGCAAATTCTTTATATGTTCTTCTGTGAAGGGATAGGCTCCTGCGCCGTGTGTCTCTAAGAGCTGCCTTACTTGTGTATTCACAGTGAAGCCACTAGGACTGATTGCTATGGCCACTGGAATGCCTACAATGTTGAATCTGCGCGACAGAAATGATCTCCTTTCATCGTCGAAAGGAAGTGCCAACCAGGGCATACTTGAAAAGAAGTTATTAAAGGAAGACTCATCTTGATCACTAGATATGAAGATCACTTCAAAATTTTCATCTTTCTTCTTGATTTCTTGGTATGCAGTTTCGAGTTTGGGTTGAAATTCTCGACTTGGGAGACTCCAACTTGCTGCAAAATACAGTACAATGTTGTTCCCTACTAGTTTGTGTACAGGAACCTGAACAAGTACAATTAAAAATAACATGATTAGCAAACACTAACTTCATCAATCCCTTTGAATTGAATTCGTGGTTTCATTCACTTATTTCAACCGACTAAACTTACCTTTAAACCGCCATTTGAAATGACAAAATCTCGATCAGCAGTAACAAGAATGGACTCTAATGTTTGTGCTTCTAGTTTTTTCTTCTTTAGATTAGCCAAAGTAGCAAGCTTTTCTTGTGTGAAAGGAAATGCTTCGTCACCATATTCTTCGACAAATTTAACTGCATTTTGCTGCAGAGTCTTCCCATCTGGACTTAATACGACAAGCTGTGGTAGGAGTTTATGCTCAAAGTACTGAACAAGTCTCTCACAGTTCTTGTCTTTGAAAGGTAAAGCCAACCATGGCATTGCTTCAAAGCTTTCTTTAAAATCCACATATTTTTCATCCAGAGAAATCAGCACAATTTCAAAGTTGTTTCCTTTATGCTTTTCGTATACCTCTGCTAGCTTCAAGTTGAAATTCTTGCACCCTCTATGAGTACTCGTTCCAAAATATAGGCAAACTGTTTTCCCTTCAAGCTCAGACACGGAAATCTGTAAACAAGCATGTCGAAAATAAGCACAAAAACTACAATACATAGAAATGATCAACTCAAGGACATTACCTTGTTCTCTTCATTCGAGATCAAGAAATCGCGTGATCCATAGACCAGAAGAGACCTCAAAGACTGATTTTGTTTAGCCTTCTCTTCTTCCAGTCTCAAGTAATTAATTCTTTCAGATGTAAATGGATATGCTTCAGGACCAAAGTGCTTGATATATTTAACGCCATCGTTGCTCAAAACTTTGCCTGTCCCATCAAGAATCACAAGATGTGGAATTGCCCTTACTTTGAACAACTGCTTTAAGTTCTTTCTAGCCTCAACATCAGAAAATGGAACAGCAAGCCACAGCATTTTCCCAAAGTATTCATTAAACGATTCATCATCTTTATCAGATGAAATGAACACTATTTCAAAATCACCTTTAGGATATAGACTCTCATAAGCTTCCACCAACTTTGGTGTAAACTGGCGACATGGACCACACCACGAACCGGAGAAATACAAGCCCACAATCTTTCCTGTTATGCTGCTCAATGTAACCTACAAACAAGCATAAGATCAGTGTTCCAGTTTGTTTTTGCTCAATCTTTCTTGTTCTTAGATAAGATTGTAGAGGAAGTATCTACAGTCAAAACTCGTTATAACAACTTAGAAAAGGTTAATCTAGAAACATTTGAAGTGATGGTGCCAGTATGCATACCTGTTCGCCGTTTGTACTTATTAGAAAGTCTCTCTCCTTTGAAGACAGTACAACTGTGAGATCATTCGAGGAGCTTTCTAGATCGATTGCCATAGCCATCAGTTACTGATTCGTCTCTCTCTCAAAACTGTAGAATACTCAACATGTTTCATTTGACATGTTCTGTTTTGATTCTCTCTTAAAGGAAACTTATCAGGGACAACAAGCACTTGCCAGTCATTTCATGTGAAGTTTCAACCTGGCCGGCCCTGTCACAAATACATATTAAATTGGATTAGATATTAGCTGCCTAGACTAAACTTTGAAAGGCATTTTGTTACAATTTGCTACAATATTATATAAATTAAAATAGACTATACAATAGTGACAAATGAAATGGAATATTATTATTTATTAGAATGGACAGTGGCATCTTGATTCCTCCACTGACCAAGATTCCTCATATATGCTGCTTTGTCTTTGTCCTGCCGGCTTCTCCAAACAACTTTATTAAATTTCTCTTTATTTCTGTTATCTTTTATGAGTGTGTTACTGATAAAAATGATTATTTTTTTTCATTAATTAATCATATAGTTATATTTTCATGTACATATTTAGCTTATCATCATCTGATGGAGAAAAGTGACCTGTTAACTTTAAAAGAACTAATTGATGCATATACTTATAAGCTTTTCCAGTCCAGGTAAGTGAACATCATTTTCATGTCAATCATCTTTTACTGGCATCAGAGCCAGGTTCATCCTCGTTTGGGCTCCAGGTTCATGCTCCAGTTGAGCCTGAGGGATTAAAGTCTTACATTGGTTGGGAAACGGACTAGTGATCTACTTATATGAACTTGAGCAACTCTCCCTCAAGAGAAAATTTTGGTCACTCGCTGTAGATAAGAGACAGATTAAAGCATCAACGCAGAGAGCTTGTCATGCTAGTTATGTCATAGTACTTAAAACATCAGGATAACATGTATTGAAAGGGGATCATCCCAATCTCAAAGTTCTCTCTGTCTCTTCAGCTTTGTCATACATATCAATCAGCTTCTAATCAAATGACACACATTCTTTGAAAGAGGTCACTGAGAAATACAGGCCTACAATCTTGCATTCAAGCTAACCAAAGGAACTCACTATATAAGAAAAACCTCCGCGCAGGTACTGGAACAGAAAGTTATAAAGGTTCTATGATATTTGACAATCATAGAACTTCATGCTATTTGACAAAGGTTACCAAACAAAATTATCAATAAAGATGTGTTTTTTCCTGAAACGTCCAGGAAAAAAAGTACTGCAATCATGTATATACGGTTGAGAGAGTACTGGATATTCTGAGACATATCATTTCATGGTATCATATTGCATTGCATTTCATCACATCCTTCATTCTCGATGATTATGTATTTTATTTGATGGTTGGAAATTACTTAATGTTTGATTACCTCTATCTGATGAAACTTGATTGGTTATAGACTTGTATAATTAAAGAATTAATTTTTCTTATATAAACTCCCGTCACTACTTCTTCGTTGTCGGTCAATGAGATATACTGGGTACACGTGATTTCGTACTCATACTACACTTGTTGCACTCTTTGTGGTGCAGATTCGATTCCGAGTAGGAGCACATCTCGTGGAGCAAATTGAGTCCGAGTTTGGAGTGTCTTGGAGTTGTGGTGAGCTGCTTGGCTGTTCCGTGGCCCACACCTCCCTCTATCTTTTATTTATTCTGTTATTTAGTATTCAGACAGGATATCTCTTATGTTGGATTTGTCATTTTAGTTTCAGACTTGCATAGTATTTTAGAAGCTCTTGTACTTAAGACACCAATTCTTGGGGTGGTATATATATATATATATATATATATATATATATATTTTTTAGCTTCCTCGTTTCGTACTTATAAGGAACTCAATGTTGGAGATTTTTGCTAAGTGTTGTATTTTTACTCATTTTGTTGGTTAAGTTTGGTTAATACGTTGGGTTGGCTTACCTATTGGTTGGGAACATAGGTGCCATCACGACTTGTGAATTTGGGTCGTGACAAAAAATTCTAACACAAGAACACCATCTTAGAGTGAAACAATCAAACGTTTCCAGAACCAAGCATCCATAACATTTGGAATGCCATAAGGATAAAACGATTGCATTCTTCACCAGAAATTCTAAAATGTTAAAAAGCTTGTCATAGTGAAACCAACACTCTCCGATAGAGCAGATAATCTTAACATTGAGAAATGAAGATATTGAAATCCGATTTAGCAAATCAATATCATTATCGTTCACAAATAACTTGCCTCATAGAGACGATATACCTAGAGATAGACAGTACAATCAGGATCAAATACAGGCCCAATGCTTAATGAAACTTGTATTGCATAAAAGTGACAACATAAGATTTTAGGATAGAAGTGTCTCACAAAGAACAATTTCAAAACCCACAAAATATGCTTCTAAGCAAATGCCTCATAATCAACAAGACATAATAACAAATTAACCTTTGAAACAAACTTCACCATCACAAATCCATCCCTCATTTGTTTTCGGTTCCTCTTTGCCTTG
Organism: Solanum lycopersicoides; assembly: GCA_022817965.1. Taxonomy (NCBI): domain Eukaryota; kingdom Viridiplantae; phylum Streptophyta; class Magnoliopsida; order Solanales; family Solanaceae; genus Solanum; species Solanum lycopersicoides. The sequence goes on along the minus strand of CM040622.1, from coordinate 525,115 downwards.
ATCCTTTTGATCTTCCTCGGTATCCATGTTGCTTTCCTTTTTCTCTTCTAGAGCACATTTTGGGTGCATATCAAAGTCACACTCTTCACAATAGAATGACCATATCAGTCCCACCTCCTCGCATACATCACAATTGTAAGCAGAACGCTTAGAAAGCAGAAGTTCATGCTCGTGAAGTTTGTGCATAATTTTCTCAGGCCACCCCTTTGCCATTTCTGCAGAGTCTGCTTCAATCTCCTCCATACGCTCCTCGGTGAATGGAAAAGCCTTAGCACCATGACACATGATCAAACTTCTGGCTTCAGTTGTAACAGTCTTGCCTGATGGTCCTACAGCAACCAATGTTGGTATGCCACCAACTTTGAATAGGCGACTCAAATATGTCTTCCTCTCATCACCAAACGGAAGAGCCAGCCATGGCATTGTAGCAAAATAGTCATCAAATGAGGCTTGATCTAGGTCGCTAGATATGAAAATTAACTTCCAATGGACCATTCTCGGATTTTATCTTCTCATATGCCTCTTTAAGCTGTGGTGTAAAGGCACGGCATGGAGGACACCAATGTGCTGAGAAGTAAAGGAGAATAGTCTTCCCTACGAGGTCAGACACGAGGATCTACAAAGAGAAATTTCGGTTACTAGTTGAAGTTAGGGATAAGAGTAAAATATCAACAGAAAGGTCAGTCATGTTAATCATAGTATAGTAATCAAAGCATGATTGATGACGAAAGATTGAACGAAAACAAAATATAACCAAACATGTGATGTTTGTGTCCCTACCTTTTCACCATCTTTTCCAATGACAAAATCACGATCTCCAGTAACCAAAATCGACTCCAACGTTTGTGCTTCCAGTTTAGCTTTCTGTATTTGCTCAAGTTCAGCAAACTTCTCGGGAGTAAAAGGATATGCCAGGATACCATGCTCCTCGACGGCTTCAGCAACATTAGAATGAAGAGTCTTCCCATCTGTTCCAATGATGACTAGGGTAGGAAGGGTAGAGAGCTCAAAGTACCTGGCCAGCTTCTCGCAGGTCTTGTCTTTTAAGGGAAGTGAAAACCAAGGCATTCTCGAAAACTCTTTCTTAAAAGATTCATCTTCATCTTCATCGTCAAGAGGAATCATGACAATCTCAAAGTTTTCTCCCTGAGACTTCAACTTGTCATACATCTCGATCAGCTTCCCAGTAAAGAATTCACATTCTTCAATAGAAGCAATTGACAAATATAGGCCTATAACCTTGCCTTCAAGCTCAGCAACAGGTACCTAATAATTATCAAGACACAGCAGAAAGTAATGAGGGAAACTTTTATTAATAAACAAGAGTATGAAATCAAGGAGAGAAAAGCAGCATCTTGAATCAACCTTCCTTCCATCAGCTGCAATTACGTAGTTTCTTGACTGTGACTCCAAGATAGATTTCAAAGACTGTTCTGTTTTAGCGGTTTCTTCTTGCTCTTTAAGTTCGTTTAGACGTTCTTGAGTGAAAGGGTAGCCCTCCACCCCATGCTCAACAACGATTTCAACCCCGCTATTCGTCACTACCTTCCCACCAGCATCAAGGATCACTAAGTGGGGTATTCCCCTAACAGCAAACAATTCATTCAAACGTTTACGTGTTTCAGAATCAGAGAACGGGACAGCAAGCCAAGGCATTTTAGAAAAGTACTCCTCAAAAGATTCATCATCCGTATCAGCAGTAAGGAAAACAACTTCAAAGTCTCCTTTTGGTAGGAGCGCATTGTACGCCTTTACCAAATTTGGGGTGAAATGTTTGCACGGACCACACCATGATGCTGAAAAGTACAAACCAATTTTTTTCTCCTTTAAAGTATCAAGTTTAACCTGAGAATTAAACGTTTGTGAAAAACTTGCCATGCATGAAATTATCTGTTAATCAGAGCTAGCTATAATTTCCAAACATATCTGTTATCAGTCATTTCCTAACATATCTGTCTATACCAGTAAAACTAAAAAGTCAGGCACACAGCAAACAATGCATATACACCTCACTTTATCAGTCATTTCATCTTGTTTCTTTAAAACAGTAAAATTACACTTTTTAACGTTACAAACTTTTGGATATTGTTGTAAGCATTTCCAAAGCATAGGTGGAGTAAATAATGCAGATAGATTTGCAAAGTAACGCGTTATAAATCATAATCATGTCTTTCTGAATAACAAACTAGAACAAACACAATTGAGTTTGAAGAACTTTGTATTAAAAAGTAATCATCCTTCCCACCCGTCCTAGCCTTAGTGAATAGAGTTATCTGTTACCTGTTGCTGGTGGAAGGTGTCAGATATTCTATGGAATTAGAAACTAGTCCGGATACCATGGTCACACAAAAATAAGTGATCATCCTTCAAATTTTTACAACTTTTCGAGGACGTTCTCAAAAAACTGTCCAAGTCCTAGATCAATCTTATAAGAACATTACTTAGATAACTTTAAGAAGTCCACAAGTCTTACTTAAACAAAAGGAAACAACGAATCTCGAATTTCAAAGCTAGGTGGAATAGATGTGATCACCCTCTACCCTTAATCAGAGGTCTCTCATAATCGAAGAAACTAAGATAGTGACTAGTGAGTGCTTGCTCATTATGTGAGACATACACCATACAAAGCCGAATTAGTTATTAACCCATTGAAACCTTAATACAACATCTTTTGATACCCATATTATACCAAACATCTTTTTTGCTACTTAGGTCATATCATTTCTACTTTTTGAGAAAATCGATTTTCAGTATCTACATAACACACAACAATCTGAGTCCAAAATTTTCACTAAAGAATCAAAATACGAAGAAATAAATATAAGAAGAAGTTAAAAAGGAGAGTTTAACATCCGCTATCTATATAATTAAAAAAATATTTAAACAGTATAATTTTCCGTCTAACAAATCCTGTGCTCTACCTAGCTCCGCCCCGGATTATACGAATACATAAACCAAAAGAATAACCAAGAAACTACATCCAAATAATCCAAATTATCATTTATCAACATCAGCTATACTACAAATTACTTCACTATTAGAGAAACAAAGAATTTATGTAACAATTGATACCTTGTCACCATTGTTACGAATAAGAAAGTCACGATCTGAAGAACCAAGTAGATTCATCACATCATGACAATTTTCCCCTGCCATTAACCTATGAAGTCTCTTTTTTTTTTTTTTTTTTTTTTGATGTAAATAACAAAGTTTTGTAGTGAAAAAAATTAAGACTTTAACATGGTTATATAGGTGGGAAAAAAAGAAAAAGAAAAAAAAAGATGGAGAAAATAACAAAAATTGGTCCTTGATATTGAAGGTTGGGTCATTTGTGTACACATTGAACAATTAGGGGTCATTTGGTACGTGCGATTAAGTTTGCGATTCAAATTTATGTTTGTGATAAATTTATCTTAATTTAATTTTGTGATATCTTATTAGACATATTAAATTATAATCTTTATAAATCGTCAGAAGTTAATATTTTTTATTTTCATCAAATATTTAATAACAATGCAATTAAAAGAAATGTATTAGACATTAAAAAGATATAGAAAAAAGAAGCAGCAAAAACTACACACCAAATTATGCAATACTTACTACTTAAGAAAAAACAAAAAATGGCAGAAACTACTAAGTTATTTAATAAATATTTAATGGAGATTAAAAATATTAACTTTTGATAAGTGAAAGGATCAAAATATTCGATCTTTAATTAAAAAAAGATTTTAAATTTATTCTCAAACATATGATACCATCTTTTTCTTAATCATATCTTTAGTAGGCTTCTAACTTAGTCATTAAGAAAAAATAAATTTGAGTCAATATTCAGGCTTGTATTTTTTATGGTCCTTATATTTAATTTTTTCTTAATAGGCAAGATATTAATGGGAACAACAAAGACGACTTGGAAGTGGACTAGCTGTTTGAGGAATGTTTCATAAACTCGATTAATTTAAATTCATATCGAAAAAAATTATTTGCGAAAAGTACTCTAATAAGAATTTTTTTAAACCTTTGAATTAAAAAGAAACATTTTTGTTAAGAAAAAACAATTTCATCCATCTAATAATTCACGTCCGTAGAAAAAAGACTTAATTGAAGGTCTCAATTCAATTGAATTTGTGCCATATAATATTTTCTCCGAAATAAAAAGATGGATAAAATGACAAAAATGGCCGGTCCCCTTATGTTTAGGGTTGGTTCACTACAATAAAAATGACCATTAGCGGCATTTAATTATAAATTGCCGCTAAATATGTATTTTTAGCAGCAATTGTCACTCTTTGTATATGTTCTTAAAGCCTTTAGCGACATTGGTTCTAATGACACTTAACTAATGTGGGTAAAGACATTAGCACTCTTTATTAGTGTCAATATTTAATACTGCTAAAAGTTATTCTTATTGTAGTGATTCAAGTATGCGACTTATTTTAGAATTAAGTTAGAAATTAAATTTATATTGTGTTTGATTGTTTATATAAATTTGATTTAGTAATATTCTAATAACTGTATCAAATGAAACATAGAATGTCTCGTAGGAAGCAAATTGGCTACGTAGGACACCACACAAGACACATATATCTACTTGTTCAACTTTATCGTGTTTACAAACTGAAACTAAATTAAAAAGCACATTTATCAAAAACCACAATTATTCAATATATACTTAAAATAATTATTTTGAACCTATTCTCGGATATAACATACCATACATTTTTATTACTTTTTAAAATGAAAATTAAAACTGTTAAAAGAATTCCTTTGAACCTATCGTAGTTGAAAATTTCTTATGTTATTAAAAAACAATAATGTTATCTTCGAGCATATATTTGTATTTTCCTTATTTTTCTTAATGGTTAAGACATGATGAGAAAAAGGAAAGACGACTTGGAAATGGACTTGGGTTGAGTGTGTTTCATGGACAATAGGTTTCTTAGAAAATTTTTACTACATTAATTATTAAAGAAGACTTTTTATTTGGGTTCACATTTGTATTAAAGTCAATCTAATTTAAATTTACATCAATTAAGACTCGTTTGAAGAAAGTACTCTATACTAACTACTAAGAAGTTATTTTACATCATAAACCAAAAAAAGAAATTTTTCTTTAAAAAAACAACAACCTCATTCACTTGATATTTTCGGAGGAAAAAAAGATTTAATTAAGCCAAAAATTGAATAAGTACAACTCAGAACTCCCGATATTACTTTAACAAGAAATTCTCTCCTTTTTACTATTTTTGTTTAATATCTTATATTTATCGTGAACATATGGATTTAATTGAATTCACATCGCATAAAATTTATTAAAAGAAAAAAAACACCGTACCAAAGTATTAATAATTCTTTAAAAATCGAAAAATCAATCAAATCAAATATGACTTTTATTTTTCTAAATTAGATTGTAGATATTGATATAAATTTATAATTATACACTATTAATTGATATTACTTAGTATGACTTTATAAAATTTTATTCCTAACTAATTTGATTTGCCTCGCATAAAGAATTATTAAAGGATAAATTAAAAACTCCCTTTACCAAAATATTTTATTTTTAGGTTACTATCAAATACAAAATAGAAAAGGTCTATTCACCTTTTCAACACTTTTGTGGATTTTAGAAATTGTGCAAATGAGATGTTAAGGAGATGTCTTATTCAAATTGTCATATGCTTTGCTTCCATCCTTTAATTTTGTTTTCTTTAATTTGATGGTATCACTATTACATACGTATGTGTCCACTTGGCTTAATAAGGAAAAATAATAATATTGAAGCTACTAATGATCTAAATATTTATTGTTCTGGCAATTAGATAACGTTTTAGTATCAAGTGAGATATTTACACCTCAATATCACTAAATTGAATCGAATAAGTCTGACTTTAGTAACTCTAAGCAAAGACTACGTTCTAAATATAATAATTCACAATTTGAATGATTTTCACTCTAATCTCCTTAGCTTTTGCAATTTTTTTTTTTAATTATCAACTTGTTGGAGGAAATAATTGTTTGACCAAAATGAAAGAGATTTATCTTCAAAAGATTATTGTCTTCCGAGAGAGATTAAAACATAAAAAAAAAACTAGAAACGATGTATTATTGTTAATTTTAATGGAAAATAAACTTTAGATGTTATAATTGCGATGAGAACCGCACCACACTATAGCTTTTAGGCACTCTAGGGGGCAGGGGAAGGGGAAAACAAGGTGAAGTAGCCAATCGATTGAGCTGGTAAGATTCCTCATATTTTTGAACCATTTATATAGGGTGTCTCGTTCTATGAATGATAGCCTTTGAAGGCCGCCAGGAACTTGGAGTTGGCGCCCACATACCAAGCAATCCTGACCTTTCGCCCCTCTCTTTACAGTGGCTTTCAATCCTCCCGAACTCGATTTTCCTTTATTAGGATAGGTACCTCACTTCACATATGAAATTATTCATGGTCCAGTTTGAGTTATTTCGAAGTTACAATAACATATGTTCAAGCACCCTCAATTGGATGATGTTAGTTGAGCTACAAGATCACTCAACAAACACTTATACTTCTAATATCTCTTGAAAATTGTTTAATACTATGGGGTAGGAAATGTTACATTTCTATGGTTTTTGAGTCTATATGGCTTGAGCATCTCCACTTGAATGCCCGTTGTCTCGAGGTAAATGTGTTTTTATCACCTCACTATAATACATTTTTTCCTGGCATTGAGTCATCCTGAATTTAGTCACATTGTTCTTAATTCTTGGCTGCACGAAAAGGTAAATAGTCGACAAGGCTTTCCTTTAATGATCATTGTGGAAAATATCTTTGCGTATCTGGAATGTATCTTGATGAATTGGATGTAGTCTTGTGTTTTCATTGCTTCATAAGATGCTTTCCTTTATAATATATTGAAATTGAAGTTCTCAATCATTTGGATATTTCCTTTTTCTTTCATATTTTCGTACTTTTTTATCCTCATAAAGTTAAGAGAGATCGGTTTTTGGTTATCTTTGCTTACAGGTTCGGATGAACCCAATAGCTTTTGTCGAACCTTTAAAATTTTAACATAGTTCGTATGTCATGAAAAATCAATAAACTAAAGATTGCTGTTTTATGTGAATCCTTTGTAATCAATTAGACATATTGCTTTCCTTCTTGCCTCTGATCTGTATATTATTTGGTTTTCCTGTAATGAAAATGTAAGGTAGCCTAAATGCTAGCTTTAAATTTACAAAATCTGTTACTATTTGTGGTACTGTGAATTGACGAAGAAGCACCCAAAGGGTTATAAAATCCAAAGTAGCGAGACTAGCAAGTTCTATTCCCACTCTTCCTTCTCTGGTCGATTTGTTTCATTCAAATATGAGTTCCAGTAGCAATAAAGGAGTTGAAAATCCTGGTAATGAATCAGCAAAGCAGAAAACTACCTCCGAAACATATGGGGTTGATGAGATAAATATAGGCGTTGGAGATTTAAGCGTCAAATCTGATCAAAGTGATGGACTACTCAGAAGCAGTGCTGGGAAGATGCAATGGATTCCTCAGAATCCCACTTCAAAATCTTGGGGTCATCCAGATATTGTTCAGAAATTGGGATTGCGTAGCAATGTTGGATCATCCAATTCCCCCGTTTCTGATGATGATGTTATGGCCCGTGAATCTGATAGGGAGGATGATGAATTGGATTTGCCTGACGATGACAGTGATGAAGATGAATTTTTGAGTGGTGATGACTTATATGATCACTCAGATATGAAAGAAATGAGTTTTGAGGAGCGCAAGAAAAGTCGTTGGTTTAATAAGTTTTTTGAATGTCTCGATAAGTTGACTATTACTACGATTAATATTGAATATTAACATTGCATTATTCAAGTAGTTAGTTAGTTAGAGAGTTAGTTAGAAAGTTAGTTATCACATGTTTTAAATGTGTATAGTTGGTTACATTCTTTAATCATCTAGATGCTTCTATGTAATCTATAAATACTCTACTAATGCATAAGATCAAGTTAAGCTTTTGCATTTTACAAAATCATCTTCACTATTTCAGCCTTAGTTCTTGTTGTTTGTGATTGCCATTGTTTCGAAGCTTAAGCTTCTTGATATGGTATCAGAGCCTTACTCGATCTGAGACATTCTGTGTACGATTACATCTTGTAATCCTCTTCTTCTTCTTCTTCGTTTCTGGTTTTGATTGTGGCTCGATCTGCAATTGCTTCTTGCAACTTTTTCTTCTTCTTCTTCTCTGTTTTTCTGGATTTTTTGGTTCTGTTCATCCATGGCGGATACCACTGCAAGTTCTGGCCAATCTGGAGGTCCTACTAGTAGTACAATTGATTCCAATCATCCCTACTATATACATCCATCTGATAACCCTGGAGCGATGCTGGTACCAGTTCAATTTACTGGAGTAGGTTTTTGCTCATGGAGACGTAGTGTTCTGAGAACACTTTCAGTGAAGAACAAGTTGGGCTTTGTTAATGGAGATTGCCCACGTCCTCGATCAATTGATCCATCATACAGACAATGGGAGAGATGCGATAACATTGTTACTTCTTGGATTCTGAATTCACTGTCTAAAGAAATTGCTGATAGTGTCGAGTATGTTCAGGATTCTGCAGAATTGTGGAAGGAATTGGAGGATCGGTATGAGCAAACAAATGGTGCGAAGTTATACCAGATCCAACGAGAAATTAATGACTTGTCGCAGGGATCTCTTGACATTACAGGTTACTACACCAAGCTGAAAAAGCTATGGGAGGAGATAAGTACCTTAAATGCCAAAGCTCAGTGCACTTGCAGCTGCATTTGTGGAGCAAAGGCACTTACTCACAAAGCAGAACAAGATAGGAGGTTAATCCAATTTCTCATGGGATTGAATGAGATGTACACAGTTATTCGTGGAAGTATACTTATGATGAATCCACTGCCTACTATGGCTCAGGCTTTTTCTCTACTAGTTCAAGATGAACACCAAAGGGAAATTAAACCTTCTGGCTTTTTTAATGCAGAATCTACTGCTTTATATGCTGGAAATATCAGGCCTCCTTCATCCTACAAAACAAATTATACTCCTAATAACTCACATGGACATTTTCAGCTTCAATACAAGGACAGATTTTGCACTCACTGCAACAGGACTGGTCACCTTGCTGAGAGGTGTTATCAACTTCATGGATATCCAGCTGGTTCAAATAAAAATCAGAGAAACAATTCGATTCCAAGGCCTAACAATTCTCGCAAGGGAAACCAAAGGAGCAACAGGGAATGTGGGAATAATGTTGTAGCAAATGCAAGTTGCACACCAGACTTTGCCCCTGGGAAGAGAACAGATGAAGAAATGTATAATGTGAGCCTTACCAAAGACCAATATGGTCATGTTCAAGGCATACTTCAGCAGTTCCACAAGAAAAATGAGAATGAAGGTGGATCTAATACAAATTCAAACCTTGCTAGTGGACCATCAACTGATTTTGCAGGTATCATAGTTTGCACTTCTTCTATTGAATTTGGAAAACTGTCATGTAAATGTTTCAAAAACAAGTCTGACTTATGGATACTGGACTCAGGAGCCTCAAGCCACATGACCTTCAATATATCTCTACTACATAACATCACTCTTTTACCATATCCCTTGTTAGTTGCCTTACCTAATGGATACAAAGTTAAGGTGACACAGGTTGGTAGTGTAGCACTAGGACCCATGATCAATTTAGACAAAGTTTTGTATGTGCCATCTTTTAAATATAACTTGATTTCTATTCATACTTTGACTGCACACTCAGAATACACTATCAGTTTCACCAAGAATTTTTGTTTCATGCAGGCCCCTTCAATGAAGAGGCCTCTGGTAATTGGTAGTGCAGAAGAGGGTCTCTATTTCCTGTGTCCAAGTTGTTTGAAGAGTTCCTATAATGTTTCAAAATGCAATATGATTTCATGTAATTCTTGTAATGCCTATAACAAAAGACAGTATGTTCATTCTCTAGATGATAAGCAATGTACTCTCCCTATTCTCAATAAGAAATATTCATGTTCAACATCTGATGCATCAAATTATGTCTCCTGTCCAAAATCTTGTATTTCTAACACTCAGCCATGTGCTAAAAATCATGTAGATATTGTGTGGCATAACAGATTGGGACATGTACCTTTTGTCAAAATGAGAAATATTTCCTCTATTCCTGTAAAATTCTCAGCCAAACAGCCTTTTATGTGTTCTATTTGTCCTATGGCAAGACAAGAAAGACTCCCTTTTAAACCAAGAACCACCCTAACATCACACATTTTTGAACTACTTCATATTGATCTGTGGGGGCCTTACAGTACACCAACATATAACCATTTTAAGTACTTCATGACCATTGTAGATGATTTTAGTAGAGCTACTTGGACTCAATTATTAAGTACTAAGAGTAATGCTTTACAAACTCTCAAAAGCTTTATTACCATGATAGAAAACCAGTTTGAAGTTACTGTTAAGAAAATCAGAACAGATAATGGTTTGGAATTTGTCAATACAGAAGCTACAATTTTTTTCAAAACAAAAGGTATAGTTCACCAGAAAACTTGTCCTTATACACCTCAACAAAATGGTGTGGTAGAAAGAAAACACAAACACCTTCTTGAGACTGCTAGAGCCTTACTATTTCAATCCAAACTACCTGTCAAATACTGGGGAGAATGCATTCTTTGTGCAACCTATATAATAAATAGGCTCCCATCCACTGTTTTGAACCAAAAATGTCCATATGAAGTTCTATATTTCAGAAAACCTCTTTATTCACACATGAGAAGTTTTGGATGCCTTTGTTACCCTACTGTCCCTATACCTCATAGAGCTAAGTTTGAACCAAGAACTACTCCTCACATATTCATTGGATATCCTCATGAGACAAAAGGATACAAAGTTCTAAGTATGTCCACAGGCAAGATACATGTGTGCAGAGATGTTATTTTTCATGAAAATGTTTTTCCTTTTAGTGATTCTTTTTCAAATACAACTGGTTCACCTTTTTCATTATTGCAATCACCTCATTTCATTGATATTTTAGATGATTTTAATAAGGATGGCACACAAGACACTCTAAATAGCTCAAATGGTCCTAATGTTGCTTGTGACTTGTCACCTAATCTCACTGTACCTTCCCCTTCTATATCTCCTGCACCATTACTTGTTAACCAACCTAGAAGATCCACAAGATGTCACAAACTTCCAAAACATATGAATGACTATGTTCATTCTATACCTCTACTTAAGCCACCTGTTTCTCAAACTTCAAACACCACCCCTTCTCTTCAGGTCCTTTTCTCTAATCACCACCACCTGGCTCATAGTGCTCTAATTCCTGCTAGTCAAGATATTGTTAGAAATATTTGCATTGACAGGGAACCAACTTCATATGAAGAAGCTGTCATTGATCCTGCATGGCAGGCTGCCATGACACAAGAGTTTGATGCACTACACTTAAATCACACTTGGGATTTAGTTCCACTTCCTTTTGGAAAGAAAGCTATAGGCTGCAGGTGGGTGTACAAGGTAAAACACAAAGCAGATGGTACAATAGAAAGACTCAAGGCAAGACTTGTGGTAAAAGGTTACACACAACAAGCAGGCATTGATTATACTGAGACCTTCTCCCCTGTAGTGAAGATGACCACAGTCAGGGCATTGTTGATCACAGCAGTAAAACAAGGTTGGAATATGTATCAATTGGATATAAATAATGCCCTCCTTCATGGTGATTTACATGAGGAAGTGTACATGGAAGTACCACCTGGACTTGCAGTCCAATCCCTTAATTTGGTATGCAAATTAAACAAGTCCCTTTATGGACTCAAGCAGGCCAGCAGACAATGGTATGCTAAGCTCACTGAAGCTTTATGTTCTAGGGGATATGCTCACTCCATGTATGATTATTCTCTATTCTACAAGAAGACATTAAACTCAGCAGTTTATGTGGCTGTGTATGTTGATGATATAGTCCTTACAGGAACTGATGTTGATGAGATAGCAGACCTGAAAGTTTATCTACACAACAAGTTCAAAATCAAAGATTTGGGATTACTTCATTATTTCTTGGGGATGGAGGTGCTTCACACAGCTCAGGGAATCATTATCTCACAGAGAAAATTTGTACTTGATTTGTTGAAGGAGTATGATTGTCTAAATATGACTTCCTTATCTTCCCCTCTTGATCCAAACACAAAACTAAGAGCTAAGGAAGGTTCAGTTCTAAGTGATAGTACTTACTACAGAAAGTTAGTTGGAAAACTTAACTTCCTTACAAACACAAGGTTGGATATTGCTTTTAGTGTACAGCACTTAAGCCAGTTCATGCAGGATCCTAGAGAGCCACACTTACAAGCTGATTTTCATCTTCTAAGATATTTGAAAACTGATCCTACATTGGGTTTGTTTTTGTCCAAAGATGCAGATTTTTCTCTAAAAGGCTACTGTGATTCAGATTGGGCTTCATGTCCAGATTCCAGAAAATCTGTGAGTGGATTCATTGTTTTACTTGGTGGCAGTCCAATTAGCTGGAAATCAAAGAAGCAAGAAACCATCTCCCTATCATCAACAGAGGCTGAATACAGATCACTCAGGAAAGTAGTTGGTGAATTAGTTTGGCTTAGTCGATTGCTTACTGAATTGGATGTTCCTTATCCAAAGCCTATCTCAGTGTTTTGTGACAGCCAATCTGCCTTACACATAGCCAAGAATCCTGTTTTTCACGAAAGAACCAAGCACATTGAGGTAGATTGTCATTTTGTGAGACATGTTCTACAACAAGGACTTATCTCATTACATCACATTTCCACACAAGATCAGTTGGCTGACATATTGACAAAGGCCTTAACAGGGATCAAACATTCTTCTATTCTTGACAAGTTGGCAGTGTTGTCTTCACCTCCAACTTGAGGGGGGGTATTGAATATTAACATTGCATTATTCAAGTAGTTAGTTAGTTAGAGAGTTAGTTAGAAAGTTAGTTATCACATGTTTTAAATGTGTATAGTTGGTTACATTCTTTAATCATCTAGATGCTTCTATGTAATCTATAAATACTCTACTAATGCATAAGATCAAGTTAAGCTTTTGCATTTTACAAAATCATCTTCACTATTTCAGCCTTAGTTCTTGTTGTTTGTGATTGCCATTGTTTCGAAGCTTAAGCTTCTTGATAATTAATGATCCTGAACGACAGTGGCACTGCCCTGCCTGCAAAGGTGGTCCAGGTGGAATTATGTGGTTTAGAGGGTTGCAATCATTGGTGCTCCACACAAAAACGAAAGGTGGATCAAGGATTAAATTACACAGAGAGCTCGCTCAACTTTTGGAGGAGGAGCTGTGTCTGAGAGGAACAACTGTGGTTCCTGCAAGTGAGGTGTATGGACAATGGGATGGTGTTGAATATGAAGATAAGAAAATATTGTGGCCACTAATGGTGATTATCATGAACACGGCTCTTGCGAAAGATGACAATGAAAAGCGGATTGGAATGGGAAATCAGGAGCTACGCGATTATTTCAGCTCTTGCACTCTTATCAACTCTGTTCGACATTCATATGGTCCTCAAGGCCATCGTGGCATCAGTGTATTGATCTTTGAGGCCACTGCTATGGGATACATACAGGCTCAGGTTCTCTGTGAACAGTTTTCTTTAAAAGGAAGAGATAGGGATGCGTGGGAACTGGGAACGCAATCCAGCTCGCTTTTACCCCGGGGGAATACGTAAGCTTTATGGTTACATGGCAGAGGTAAAAGACATGGAATACTTCAACCAACATTCACATGGAAAAGCAAGGTTAAAGTTTGAGATGAAATCATATAATGAAACTGTTCGAGATCCGGTGATGCAGATGTCGGAGGATAATCAAGAACCTTGTATGGTTCAAGACGGAAGCTGCAAAGAACAAAAAATTATCTATAGCTCTTGAGGAGACTCTTACTCTGGTGAGTGAAAAGCACCGTTGGACAGTGGAAGAAAACAAGATCATTAAGATGAAAATGAAGCTGCACTATGAAGAGAACAAGGAAGAGATGAAGTCCCAAGAGAGCTTTTTCATGGATCAAACTAACATGTTTCTCAATGCCGGGATTGCTGAGGAGGACAAATCCGAGAAGATACAACAGGAACGTTGTGAGATTTTCCAACAATCTTTTGCAAATGCTTTCTCAACGATTGAGGATCATTGAGTCAGGGCAGAGAAAGTTGCGGATTTTGTCAAACTTCAGGACAAAGACATGGACGAGTTTGTTGCTGAGAGGGAAAATCTGATTAAAGCTCATGAAGAGAGGAGACACAAACTTTTGGAAGAGGCAATAGTAATTGATAAGAGATTCGACTTCGAACTGGCTAAACTTGTGGAGAAGTACTCCCCAAAGCAATCTAAGCAGGTTTAGAGTATATTTCAGCATTAATTTTTTTATTATATGTTATGCTGATGCTAAAGAAATAATTCTAGTACCTATATTAAAATTTATCAATTAATATATGCCTTGAACTTAAGATGTTTTATTTGTTTTTGGGTTTTGAAATCTGTATGTCACCTTATTATGATCACTTAACGTGTGGCTTTTCTTGATGATTGAAGGATTTTGCAGTATATCTTTGCTAATTCCTTTCTGACTTTACTTAGTCTACCAAAATCTGTATGTCACCTTCAATTTATTATTTTCATTAATGGGAGTGAAATGAACTAAAGTGACTATTATTTTGGGACGGAGGAAGTGGTAGTACATAGTTATGTCGTTTCTGGTCAATGCTCATCTGCCCAACTGTGAAAGCTTATTAACTCCTTCTTGTACACAACGCGTGTTGCCAGGCGTCCACCTTTCACTTAAATAGTTTAGCTATAAATACGGCACTTACTACTTGCCAATAGCCATATACAGAGATATATATATATGTAGAGAGAGAGAGAGATGGATGATGGTAATCTTGTTGGTTCAGGAAATGGAGAATTTCATAGCTATTGCAGATCCCCACAACCAACCCCTGCCCATTCCCCTTCGCCTGGTATGCTACCTAGCTTCTCTTTTACTTTTACAAATGCATTCCCCTTCCGATGGAACATTCATGAAACTTTGTATTTGCTTTATATATTTATTTTTGATATGCTTACTCGAGTAGAGTGTCTCTATTAAGAACAATCTCTCTATCTTCACAAGGTAGAGGTAAGATTGCGTGCACATCACTCTTCCAGACTCCACTTGTGACGAGGATCTTGTTCTTTTCAGGAGAGTTAATTATTGTTCTTTGACCCAGTAATTTTCACCCAAACCTCTTAATTTTTCGCCATCTCTTTTAGCTCTGTTGAATGTGTGTGTATATATATATATATCGGTTGATCTGGTAAAAATGGAGAGCTGCAACTTGTGTACGTTTCTGAGCTTGCTGTATCATCATCTTTAATTAGCTTGGGACTATATATGCACATTTTTTCCATGTATATATATTTTCAAAGCTAGTTGTTTGTATATCAAAGATCAATGAATCGATTAATGGTAAAGGTGATCAACACGGCCATTTCTTGTTTTCTCTTGGAACTGCAAAGACAAAATGAAAACAAGTGGCTTACATGCAAACTTTTTAACCTATAGTATGTCCTCTCTATACCCTTTTTTACGCGTGTCTCCCGTCCAAAAAGAATAATAAAAAAAGAGAACGAGAAACAAACCGTCTAAAGCTAGCAAGTTTGAAACCCAGCTAGTTGTATTGCACAAGTTAATGGCTTTAATTTTGGCATAAAAATTGCCTAAAGATCAGAGGAGATCTTTCTATATATATACTCTCTGCTTTTGCCATTAAATTGGAATAATTTTGAGAGGTTGATTGAAATGTAGCTAGAATTTTTTTATCCATAGTTTAAGACATATAGCATATAACTTTATGAACAAATATAGATTGTATGAAAACAGTGGGTAGATTAGCGTCCGTTACAATAAAATTTTGTCATATTCCTATATCAGAGGAAATTTTGAATGTATGCGAGGATCAGTTGAAGATCGGACAAAATAAGATAGGTGATGAAAACTATATATGAAGCGTTATATGTCACTTCAAATAGTCTGTATTCACACCGGCCATATCTTTTGTTGAAATAATATTTGCTTTTGGTGTTTACATGAATATTTCCAAAATTCATAGTGCTGTCTTACACTAGTCGTACTACTCTCATATCCAACTAATAATTAGTGAAATATATATATATATATATATATATATATATATATATATATATGTGCGCGCGAGATTACTTTTGTAATTTCTTCAATACTTGAAAAGTTAATTGATAAAAATTGTGATTTTGATGGAAGTAGATGACTATTTTGATGATATATATAATACTTCTTGTTCATTTCACTCTGATGCTTTGTTGTTGTATGAAATTAAGATATGGAGATGAGCCTGGAACTGCCTGCTCATCTCGACCAGACAATTGCTGCCAATGTAGAACATTCTGAACGCACCATTCGGGAGCATGACCGAATCATGCCAATAGCAAACGTGGTAAGAATCATGCGCAAGATCCTTCCTCCCAACGCCAAGATATCCAATGGCTTCAAGTTGATGACCCAAGAATGTGTCTCTGAGTTCATAGGCTTAATAACAGGGGAAGCCAACAAATGTTGCCAGCTTGATCAGCGCAAGACCATCACAGCTGAAGACCTGCTTCGCGCCATGGACAGGTTTGGTTATGATGACTACGTTGAAGCCTTGGCTTTGTACTTGCATCGTTATCGTGAGCATGATGGTAGTTGTGGATCCACGAGTGGAGAGCCTCAGTTGTTAAGGCGTTCAATGGTTAATCCAGCTTCAGGCCATCAGGGGAATGCATCAAATGGAAGCACTTCTCAAGGGGATGCTGTGGATATTAAAGTTGAGTCTCCTGCGAAAGAAGCTAAGGAGTGATCAGTTTTTCTGCTGAAGGAATTAAGTTGTTGTTGAAACTTCAACAACAATGAAGAAACTAGACTATCTTTTCTCTGTTACCTAATTTGCAACCTATTGACAATCTAGGATGGTTCTTAATTTCCAAAGTTTTGGAATGTTTCTTTCGAACTAAGTGAGCCAAACTCGTGGCCCTTCCAATTGTCTGTTTGTGTAGTTTGCTCCCGTCTATTTTCAGTATTCGGTTGGTGGATTGCTTGTGACTATCCTGATAGTATGTAATAAAAGCTTTTGAAACTTCAACTCTCATGAATGCTGTGTCTTTTAATCTCATGATCATCTTTCCCTTCCATATTTTCGTCCCATTTAAAGAATTAAGTTTTCCAGTCTCATGTCTCCAAGTATTTCAGAAATATCTCTGAACAGAGTGTTTTCAGAATTTTCTACAAATCTTATAGTGAACTGTCCATTATTGGCAACGAAAAGAGAATATACATATCGATACATTACATATGACCATTTTGTTAATTTTTTTTTTATTGTCTGTACATATTGGTAAGTATCCCTATTTAAGAAAGTGTCCCTTTTTTGAAAATACTATCAGCTGTTGGCAAGTATTATTCAGGCGGGGCTGGAAAACATGTATATTATTGTTGTAAAATATGACCAATATACTATGTTAAATACAAGAGTAGAATGTATAGATCATCTTATTTAAATGTCTTCATATCTCTCCAAAACCGTTGAAAGAACAACCATATATGTAGGCTGAAAATTCACTAAAAGATGGTTCATAGAACCTAAGCAATATACATACATGAATGTAAGTAGTTCATGTATTGAGAATATGAACAAAATCACTAATTCAATGAATTTATATTTATTACAATGAATAAGTGACTATTGGTTTTCTGCCTTTACTGCTACTAGCAAAGCAACTATTTATAGCTCTTCAATCAAAATAGATTTGTCAAATATAAATTATTTCAGAGAAGAAGTATGAGTCTAGGCGAGGTAGCTAGTGATTTAACGAAATCAACAGTTATTGGCGATTTACCAAATGACATACTGCATAAAATACTAGAGAAACTGCCCATCAAAGATACCGTAGTAACAAGCATCTTATCGAAGCAATGGCTACATGTATGGTCCACACTGCCACATTTTGTGTTTGATCACCTGTTCTTTGATCATGTTGGGGCTTCTGCTGCAAGCATAATCCGTAAAATTCTAATGCAACATGCTGAAAGTATTAAGGGGTTCCATCTTATATCGAAGTCACACACACTTTTACAATCAGATGTGGATCAATTCATCATGTTTGTCTCGAATCATGGTGTACAGAAGTTCACTCTAGATATGGACACTGATTGGAAATATATGTTGCCTCATAGCATATTCACTTGTTCAACGTTGACAGATTTGAAGCTATCGAAGTGTATGCTTAAGCTGCCTGTTCCTGATGCCCAATTCCCCAATCTTGTTAGCCTTCAGTTGAAATTGTTATCAATTGAGCGTCCTGTTGGATCAAATAACCCAACTTTTATTCTGCCAATGCTTGAGACATTGGAGTTAATGTGTTGTTTTAATGTCCGTTCTGTTAATTTGGTTTGTCCAGAACTTGTGAACTTGTCTATCCTTTCCAGCTATACAATTACGTTTCAGTGTTTTGATGTGAATTCATTGATCGGAAGAATCAAGCACCTCTGCTTGGATGGCTCATCCCTAAAGGCGAGAATATTAATCAATACCTTGCAGTTTTTTAAAAGAAAAATTGTTATACTAAGCAATCGAATCTCAGATATTATTGTTGTTTTTTCAGGACTTAGCATTGGTTCCTCCGAAAGACAGGCTTGATGTATCACTGAACTTGCAAAGCCTGAAAATTTCTGACTTGAAGATTAATGTCAAGTGTTTTTCCAGTCTATTTTACCTACTGAGGAATTGTCGTATGGTTGTTGAACTCGACTTAGATTTACTTGAGAAGGTAAGACACATATCGTGAATAACAAATGTTGTGTCCGAGCTACATAGGCTCAAAAACTGTAGATTTAAGTCCATCAGTTAAATATTGTTTGCCAGAAAATTATACTGTGAAATAGGTTAAGTATTACTTTGTATACATAATTGAATCTTTCTAATTTCGTGTATGACTGCATTATATATCTTATATGCAACCTTCATTTTCCTTATTCATGGAGTTGTATTTAGTGCCTTTGTTAAATATTGAACAACTTCTGCGATATTTTTGAGTTCTCTACTAGGTATAGTTGTATGTTGATGTTATCTATCTTGACTGATTTTGTTCTATATTATTGTTTCTTTTAGGTTGATGCGACGCGAAATCACTCAGCAGAACTGTTCAAATACTTGAAAGCACATGGCCAAGTGATCAGTGAAGCTCTGAGGACGATTCAAGAAGTGACGTTAAGGAAATTCCAAGGGACAGCTATTGAAATGTACTTGGTAGAAGTTATCCTTGTTAATTCTCCAAATCTCAAGAGGATGAGCCTCAAAAAACTGCAAGAAAACTAGTACCGCCACCTGCTGTATTGAATCGTTTGAAGGAACTTGTACGCTGTGGTCGATCTGATCATTACCAATAGCAGAAATCAAGTACATTTAGGACTGATTCAAGAAGTGGCATTTATTTCTTATTTAAATTGAATATTGAATATAATCTGCATATCTGTTGGGAACTCTTTTGCATAATTTCACCCCTTTTTTCCGCTTGTAATCCTATCGATTTGTGAAATTAGATATCGTTAATGATCGAATTGGACATTGAACTTAATTCAACCCCAAAAGATTAATAAGCTGAGCATTCTCTAAGATGGAGATGAAGTCTAAATCCACAACCGATGTGGACTTTAGTTGTTCATCAGAGTATTATCTGACGTATTTATTCATATCTTCCAAAAGAGTTAGGTAAAAGAATTTTCCCCAAGAGCAATAACAATAACTACGCCACTTCAATCTCAAATAATAGTAAATGAAATATTTAAGAAGATTTGTATACTTCAAAAATTGTACTATTCATTTCCCAAAACGTTTTTCAAAATATTTAATTTATCATATTCAGGATGATTACTAAACTTATTAGTATTTTATTAATTACCCCTTTTGTTAACTTTTACTTGTCACGTTTTCCTTCTCGAAAGCTATAAAAACTTTAACCAACATTTTAAAATGATTTTTTTTCATCATATTAATACTAGTCGGATTGCAACTTATAAATTTTTTCATCTATTTTTCAAACATCTATTAAAAATTAAAATATTAGATTAATTTAACATCTAAATATTGTTTCCAGCGTTGATTTTGTTAAATGAATTCAAAGGGAATGACCAGACTTTGGGAAGTTCAACAAAAAGTCCTTTGAACAACTTAATAAAAATGCCTATTGACTTTCTTTTCATGATACTACTATTTATAAAGCTTCAATTCATTTTCAACCAAAACAGAATTGTAAAGTATTTCAGAGAAGAAGTATGAGTGAATTAGCCAGTAAGGCGAGGAAGTCTATGTTAGCGGAAACGTGAAACTAAAGAACAAGGAAGAACAACAATATTTAACGTGGTTCGGATCAAAATGATCCTATGTCCACCAAAGAACAACTGCACTGATATTTTATTTCACTCTACAAAGAATACAAGTGAAATACTACAAGAGAGAGAACACAAATGCCTTAGAAGGTGAGAAGGCAAGTGAGAGGATGATTTGAAAATGAATTAAGAGCTACCTATTTATAGGAATAAATTCATCCTATTGATGTCATCCATGACATCACTATGTGTCAAAATTGTCAAGGTTAAGATAGCAAACCATAATATGGTTTGCCTAACTTTCACCTACCAAGATACAATCTTTGACTTGTATTTTGTACTAATTATCTTCCTACCAAATATTCATATTAATTCATCTTCCATTTAGTTTGATTCCACAAGAACCAAAACCAACTCTTTCAATCTCCACCTTGGTTTGTGTTCCAAGCATGCATATAAACAACTCCGGCCAAAACTTCTAAGCTTACTGGGCAATCCCATTGTAAGAAACAAGAAGAATCAAACCTTTGTTGAACATACCAACTCCACCTAGCAGTTGTTCTCTTAGAGTAGCATCAATTGATGCATACTCCCGCCAAGTCCTTGCAGTGTGCAAACTTGGCAAGCGGGACTATTTTGGTCAACATGTCTGCAGCGTTATCGTTTGTGATAACCTTCTCAACCTTGATAGCTCCCTTTTCTACGACATCTCGAATAAAATGAAATCTGACATCAATGTGTTTGGTGCGCTCATGAAATCTTTGATTTTTAATCAAATGAATAGCACTTTGACTATCACATTTTAGAATTGATTTAAGCTGAACTGAACTCAATTCTGCCACCAAACCTTTCAACCAGATAGCTTCTTTCACTGCCTCCGTTGCTGCCATATATTCTGCTTCTGTTGTAGACAAAGCGACAATCGACTGTAAAGTCGATTTCCAACTAACGGCACTGCCAACGAGAGTAAAGATGTATCCAGTTGTGGACCTCCTTCGATCAAGATCCCCTGCATAGTCAGAATCAACATAACCGAGAATTGAAATACCTTCACTTTTCCGAAAGGTTAGGCCAACATCAGGAGCTCCTTTGAGATATCTCAATATCCACTTGACAGCTTCCCAGTGCCTTTTTCCTGGATTTGCCATGTACTTGCTTACCACACTTACAGATTGGGCAATATCTGGACGTGTGCATACCATAGCATACATAATGCTACCAACTGCACTCGCATAAGGAACCTTTGACATATGCTCCACCTCATCCATAGATTGAGGCATTTGTAACTCTGAAAGCTTGAAATGAGAAGCTAACGGTGTACTTACAGGCTTGCTCATATGCATATTGAATCTTTCAAGAACTTTTCCGATGTACCTCTTCTGAGAAAGATGTACAACACCATTTTCTCTTGAAATTTCCATTCCAAGGATTTTCTTTGCAACTCCTAGATCCTTCATGTCAAATTCCTTGCGCAACAGTTTCTTCAAAATGTTTATCTCTGTGATGTTGTTAGCAGCAATAAGCATATCATCAACATATAACAATAGATAAATCATAGAGTTACCAGACATCTTCTTGTGATACACACAACTATCAAATGCACTCCTCGAAAATCCATGTGTAGTCATGAATGCATCAAACCTTTTGTACCACTGTCTAGGGGATTGCTTCAAACCATACAAAGACTTCTTCAGTTGGCATACATGGTCTTCTTTTCCTTCAGCTAGGAAACCTTCTGGCTGATCCATATAGATTGTCTCTTCTAGATCACCATGTAAGAAAGCAGTTTTGACATCAAGCTGTTGAAGCTCTAAATCAAATTGTGCAACCAATGCTAGTAGCACGCGAATTGAGCTATGTTTCACGACTGGAGAAAAGATCTCATTGTAGTCAATTCCCTCCTTCTGACTGAAATCCTTTGCAACCAATCTCGCCTTGAACCTAGCATCTTCCACTTCTGAAATACCTTCTTTCTTTCTGTAGACCCATTTGCATCCAACTGTCCTCATCCCCTTTGGCCTTTTAACTAAGACCCATGTATCATTTTTGTGAAGAGACTCCATCTCTTCCATCATGGCTAACTGCCATTGTGCAGCATCTTTGCAAGAAATTGCTTCAACATACGAAGAGGGCTCGAGATCCTTAATCTCTTCTTCTGCAGCTACGAACGCATGTGCAATCAGATTTTCTTGCTCTATAAAACGTTCCGGTTTCCGTATCTGCCTTTTGTCCCTTCCCTTCGCAATTGTGTATGGTTCATTGGAAGCAAGTTCTTTAAGATCTGCATCTTTTGACTCATCAATTTGAGTCTCTTGATCCCGTTCCTTGGTAAGCTCCACCGGTAGCTCCACCTGCTCGTTGTTCTCGTTTCTAGATAACTCCACAGAAACTTTACGAGGATCAAGTATAGAGGATTCATCAAAGGTAACATCTCTACTAACTACAAATTTGAGTAAAGACAAACACCATAGTTTGTACCCTTTTACTCCATCTACATACCCTACGAATATGGCCTTTTTAGCCCTTGGTTCAAGCTTACCTTCATTAACATGATAATAAGCTGGACACCCAAATATTCGCAAGTATGAATAGTTAGAGGGTTCACCTGACCAGACCTCATTCGGAGTCTTAAAGTCAATCGCTGATGCTGGAGACCGATTGACAATATGAGAAGCAGTATGAACTGCTTCAGCCCAAAATACTTTGGACATCTTAGCTTGTAAGAGCATACAACGAGCCTTCTCAAGAAGAGTTCTGTTCATTCTCTCGGCAACTCCATTCTGCTGTGGTGTGTGCCTGACCGTCTTATGCCTTGCGATCCCATGAACCTTGCAGAAATCATTGAACTCTTCACTGCAAAACTCCAAGCCATTGTCCGTGCGAAGATACTTGATTTTCCTCTCCATTTGATTTTCAACCAAAATCTTCCACTCTTTAAATGCTTCAAAAGCATCACCTTTTGTCTTCAGGAAACGCACCCAAACCTTTCGTGAAAAATCATCAATGAATGTGAGAAGATACCTCTTTCCTCCCTTCGATGGAAGCTTAGAGGGACCCCATAAATCTGAATGGATGTAGTCTAGCACCCCTCCCGTCTTGTGCTTGCCAGTGCTGAAGCTGACCTTTTTCTGCTTCCCTAAGACGCAGTGCTCACAAAATTCAAGTGTGCTGATCTTCTCACCATTCAAAAGGTTGCGGTTGCTCAACATCTCCAATCCTCGTGCGCTCATATGGCCTAGTCTCATGTGCCATAATTTTGCCTTGTCATCATTAGATAACTGCACTGTAGATGCATTTACAGAGCCAATAATGGTGCTTCCCGCAAGTGTGTAGAGGCCATCCTCCAGCTTGGCCTTCAACATGACTAAAGACCCTTTAGTCACTTTCATAGTTCCTCCTTCACTCATGTACTTATAGCCTTGTTTATCTAAAGTACCCAGGGAGATCAAATTCTTCTTTAGATCAGGAACATGACGGACTTCTGTAATAGTCCTCACGATTCCATCATGGCAGCGAACATGAACTGAACCAATGCCAACTATTTTACAAGTTGCATTATTGCCCATTAATACAGTTCCTCTGCTTGTTTCATAGCTGCTGAACCAATCTTTTCGGAATGTCATATGCAGAGTACAACCAGAGTCTAAGACCCATTTGTTGTCATAGACTCCACTATTGCATGATGTTGTTAGTACATAATCATCATCATTATCATGTACTTGCTCAACAATGGATGCACTCGCCTTTTCTTTGGACTTCGACATAGGGCAATCTCGTTCAAAGTGCCCCTTTTGTGACAGCCCCAACATTCCGCATTCTTTTTGTTCACACGAGACTTTGATCTGTACTTCGATTTGCTCCTTCCCTTTGGCTAGTACGACCTCTTACAAAGAGTCCACTAGCTTCGTCACTTTTGTCTCCTTCAAAATGCATCCGCACATCACAAGAGTTTAGTGCTTGCCGCACTTGCTCAAGTTTAATAGGTTGTTTGCTATACATCATTGAATTCTCAATATCACGATATTTTGAAGTCAATGAAAATAGTAAAGAACATGCAAGTGTCTCCTCGTCCTTTTTAATTCCAGCAGTTTGTAAGTCCATCACAAGTTTATTGAACGCATCTAGATGGTCTTGCAACAAAGTACCTGAATCCATCTTAAATGTATGAAGACGCCGTTGTAACAACATCCTTGTTGTCACTGACTGGTCCTGGTAAAGCCCTTCCAGCTTTTCCATAATCTTTGGCCGTCTCTTCGGTACTTGTACTCACTTCACAAAGTACGTTAGGTGCAAGGGACAGTTGGATTGCACTCAATGCATCTCCTTCAATCTTTTCCTTGTCGGAATCCGATATCTTATCGGGGTACTTTCCGTCAATAGCATGGATTGAACCTTCCCTCCGCAGTAACGCTATCATCTGGATTTTCCAGATATTGAAGTTGTTGCGCCCACTAAATCTATCAATTTCAAACTTCATGGAACTCATTCTTTTACTTGTTCTTCCTTTTCTACTATAATGTATTTGGAACTACAGAAAACCAAAGTAATCCTTTTCTGATGTGGAAGTTCAGACTGTGCTGCAACCACAGAGCATACTCAGACAGAACCTTGGCTCTGATACCAATTGTTAGCGGAAACGTGAAACTAAAGAACAAGGAAGAACAACAATATTTAACGTGGTTCGGATCAAAATGATCCTATGTCCACCAAAGAACAACTGCACTGATATTTATTTCACTCTACAAAGAATACAAGTGAAATACTACAAGAGAGAGAACACAAATGCCTTAGAAGGTGAGAAGGCAAGTGAGAGGATGATTTGAAAATGAATTAAGAGCTACCTATTTATAGGAATAAATTCATCCTATTGATGTCATCCATGACATCACTATGTGTCAAAATTGTCAAGGTTAAGATAGCAAACCATTTTATGGTTTGCCTAACTTTCACCTACCAAGATACAATCTTTGACTTGTATTTTGTACTAATTATCTTCCTACCAAATATTCATATTAATTCATCTTCCATTTAGTTTGATTCCACAAGAACCAAAACCAACTCTTTCAGTCTACAACTATCGGCGACTTACCAGATTGCATATTACATAAAATACTAGAGTTTATGCCTATCCAAGATGCTGCAAGGACTAGTTTCTTATCGAAGAAATGGATACCTATATGGTCCACACTGCCATACCTTGTGTTTGGTCCCCTGTTTTTTCAGTATGTATCGAATAGTGGTGCTTCTGCTGCAACCATAATCCATAAGATTCTAATGCAACACACTGGAGATATTATGGGATTTCATCTTATCTCGAGTACGTTCAAACACAGTCAGATGTGGATCAATGCATCATTTTTGTCTCGAAGCATGGTATCCAGAAGCTCACTCTCAATATGGCAAATGGTCAAATATATATGTTGCCTGATAGAATATTTACTTGTGCAACATTGACACATTTGAAGCTGTCAAGGTGTTTCTTTAAGTTTCCGGATGGTACCCAATTTCCCAATCTTATTAGCCTTCAGTTAGAACATTCTAAAATTGCCGGTCATCGAGGATCAGAAGACAAACTTAATCTGCCAATGCTTGAGACTTTGGAGTTGAGATTTTGTGTTGGTATTGATTCTGTTTATTTGGTTTGTCCAAAACTTGACAACATGTCTATAGTTAGCAGTTATACAATTACATTTCTGTGTTTTAATGTGAACCCAATATTTGCAAGGATTAAGCACCTTTGCCTGAATGGAACATCCCTAGAGGTGACAAAATATTCTTGGTGCTTATGTATTTTTGATTCCTTAGTTGTTTTGGCATAATTTAACTTTTTCTGCCAATCTGTTGTTGCAGAAACTACAGACGGATATGAAAGAAATGCTTCGTCGACCACTAAAACTACAAAGCCTCAAAATCTTTGACTTCAAAATTTCAGTTGAAAGTATTTCATGCACGTTTTACCTGCTTCGCAATTCTCCTATCCTTTATGAAATTGAAATAGATGAAGTTGTGAAGGTAAGACACTCCCTTCCTAATAAGGATAAGTTTTATATCATGTCTTTCCATATTTGAAATTTTTAAAGAACTTTTCATCTTGAGTTCTTGACATGTATTTTAGTCGTCGTGAAATATTTACAACCACAAAATTTTGTAAGTTCTTTTTTCCTGTTGAACAATTTTTATTTTAACTATGCTGGCTAAATTAAAAAGTATGTATCTTTGGAATGTAGGTTGACTATTTTGTGTCTTTCTCTTCAGGTTGATGAGACATTGAAGGACTCGACGAAACTGTTATCTTACTTATCAATGGAAGAAGGCCAGGTGAATGAAGCTCTGAAATTGATTCAAATAGTGAGGTTAAGGAAATTTAAGGGATCAAGTACTGAAATGTACTTAATAAGAGTCCTCATTTCTCATTCTAAAAGACTTGAGAGGACGATTATTGAACAGTGCGATAAAGGAAATGCCACAAGTTTTGAGGAACAATTGAGCGAACTGCTAAGCTGCATTCCTCGAGCATCACCAAAATCAGTAGTGGTTAAGTACTCAAGGATGCGTCGATCCTTGTTGTGTATTACAGCTTTTATGGTATAAATTGTATTGATTTCATATTTAAATTGACGTGACATTAGTTTGAAAATACTTTTTTAAAGTGGCGAATCAGTTTCTCCTAACAGGGCTTTCTACGCTTCTTCAACTAACTTTCCCTCGCCGCCTACTATCTAGCAACAAAGGATGCTGATTTCTACAAAATTTTACTTATTTTATGTGTTTGATATTATCCCATTCATAGTCGGATTTGCTTTGGCATATGTAAGTTGTTCCATTGTGGATGATTAAAGTTTAAATTCTATATTGGTAAATTTCACAAATGGTTACCTAACAACTATTAAGTATTTGTAGCAAAGTTAGTTACATAATTTTGGTGGGATGATGAAGACATCCCGCAAAAACTCGAGGTGAATGTAAGTTTGCTTGAACACAATGTACAAGTAAAACTATACAAGAAGCCAATCACAAATTCCAGAATCTTTGTGGCCAATTCTTATACATTAGGAAACTCTGAAGAAGTACGTCAAGAAAGTACTAATCACCATAATTCTTATCCTCGATATTCCAAATGTCTTGAAATGTAATCTTTCTAAGACGTGACATTTAATACCTCAGGGAAGTTAAGCTAAGACGTACTATAGGGTCAGACCCTGAGATGCTATTTATCAAGCTTTGTTGGCCAAGTCTCCCGTGCTGGAGAGAATGCTAATTGAGCCCTTGACTGCCGATCATCAGGCTAGCAAAACAATCACAATCCTCATTGTGCTAAACTTGTTTTGGTACGCATCAACTGAAGTAGAAGTTGTTTATAATGCCTTATTATGGTGACTAATCTGTTTCATTATGAATTTGGTATTACAATGATATGGGATCTGCGTCCTAATTTTATACTTATTACTTATACTTGTTACAAATGGATCAAAGAATTACAAGAAATAAGTGAACAGAGGAAATACATCCTAATTTTAAACTTATTACTCCCTCCGTCCAATAATAGTTGTCCATTATACTATTTTGACATGTCCAACTACTTTTCCACTCTATAAAATGAAATTGTGTTTATTATATTCAAAGGATAATATAAAAATTACTCTTTTATTTATAATTTCTTAAAAAATATGCAAAGTCAATAATGAACAAGTATTGTTACGTTGGACAGAGGGAGTATTAACTATAGTCGTTTTTCCAATACATTTTCTAAAGCATTGAATTCATTATGTATTCAAAGTGTGATAAAATAAAATTGACATTTTATTCATTACTCATTAAGTGTGTCAAATCAATATTGGACAAGTAAGATGAACATCTTGATAGGTTAAATGAATTTTATGGAAATGAACAGACTTGGAAGTTCAACAAAAAGTCATTTGAAAAACTCAATAAAACATGATTTGTTAAATGAATTCAATGGAATGAACAGGCTTGAGAAGTTCAACAAAGAAGTCCTTTGAAGAACTCAATAAAAGTGCCTATTGTCTTTCTTTCTTATTTAACCACAGTGCAGTAATATCCCCAAACTAAGACAACTATTTATAGACCCTCAATTCATGTTCAATTAAAACAGAACTGCAAAATATTTCAGAGAAAAAGTATGAGTGAAGTAGCTAGAAATGCGAGGAAGTCTATAACTATCGGCGACTTACCAAATTGCATATTACATACAATACTAGAGTTTATGCCCATCCAAGATGCTGCAAAAAGTAGTGTCTTATCAAAGAAATGGATGCATATATGGTCCACACTGCCACACCTGATGTTTGATCACCTGTTTTTTCAGTATGTATCGAATAGTGGTGCTTCTGCTGCAAGCATAATAAGCAAAATTCTCATGCAACACACTGGAGATATTATGGGATTACATCTTATCTCGAGTACGTGCAAACTAGCACAGTCAGATTTGGATCAATGCATCATTTTTGTCTCGAAGCATGGTATCCAGAAGCTCACTCTCAATATGGCAAATGGTCAAAAATGTATGTTGCCTGATAGAATATTTACTTGTGCAACATTGACACATTTGAAGCTGTCAAGGTGTTTCTTTAAGCTTCCGGATGGTACCCAATTTCCCAATCTTATTAGCCTTCAGTTAGAACATTCTAAAATTGCCGGTCATCGAGGATCAGAAGATCATCTTAATCTGCCAATGCTTGAAACTTTGGAATTGAGATTTTGTGTTGATGTTGATTCTGTTTATTTGGTTTGTCCAAAACTTGACAACATGTCTATAGTTAGCAGTTATACAATCACATTTGAGTGTTTTAATGTGAACCCATTATTTGCAAGGATTAAACACCTATGCCTGAACGGAACATCCCTTGAGGTGGGAAAATGAATGACTTTCTTTTATTCTTATTTGAAATATGAAGTACTAACTATTTACTCTAATAATGTTTTTGGTGCCTCTCAGAACTTAGGGTCGGTTCCTGTTCCAGATATGCTTGATGTATCACTAAACTTGCAAAGCCTGAGAATTTGTGACTTGAAGATTTCTGTTAAACCTATATCTTGTGCACTTTGCCTATTGCGGAATTCACCTAACCTTGTTGAACTTGACATAGATGAAGTTGTGAAGGTTAGACATACCTCGACTCTTGTGTTAAGACTACAACACATTGATATGTGGATTAGGTGGAATGCCATGGGTGCCACTGGCCGTCTTGAATTCTTGTTTATGAAATGTGTATGTGTATATATAAACTTCACTAATATTTGAAAGATTGACTAAATTGTGCAATATGATATTTTCCTCAGGTTAATGAAACAATATGTCACGCAGATGAACTGCTTGATTACTTGTCCGAGGCAGTAAATGAAGTGAGTGAAGCTCTCAGGATGATTCGGACTATGAGGTTAAGGAAATTTAAAGGGACATCTACTGAAATGTACTTGATAAAAGAGTTGCTTGCTCATTCTCCAAAACTTGAGAGGATGATTATTGAACAGTACAAGAGAACTAATGTCACATATTTGAAGGAACTCTTAAGCTACTGTCGAGCATCACCAAATGCAGATATCAAGTACACTTAGACTGTTTTTGGTCAAGTGCGTTCATTTCATATATAGACTTAATATTGATATCTGTATGTGTAGGTTTATCGTAATTGAGTTGTGCTCATATTTTCTTCAATGATATTTTATTAGTCAATCAATTTTTATCTGTGGTATATGTTTTCTGACGATGATTTAATTTCAATGGCCGTATATGATACCAAATGATTATTCAGGAAAAAAAAACTTTGTTACTAAAATACAGGGTAAAAGTATCCAAAATAAGCAAGTTTATCAGAAAGTTACAAGGTAAAAGTATCCAAATAATAAGCAAGTTTAAGGGTGCAGCATCACTGCTATTGTTCGACCTGCTCAGATTGCTTTGTAGAGTACTTCTCCATCAGTTTTGCTAATTCTAAGTCGAATTCCTTCTCAAGTATAATCGCCTCTTCGCCAATTAAATTTTACTCTACTACAATTAATATATGTATCACGCCAGGAAGTTCCACATTGGGGTAAAATGCTTCCTAACAAAGGTGACTCTGTACTTAAGACTCAAACTTTAGACATTTCATGATAAAAGAATACTTACCACTACGCCACAATCCTTGTTGGTGATCAAATAATTGCTGTACCGATTCAATTATGGATGATGAACCAAAAAATTAAGATAAATAAAGTGACTTTTGTGTTTCATCCCAACACTTGCTGTTTTGGGATTTTGCCACATGACATTTTCTGAACTCTTATAATACATATGGCTCAAACTTGTGTTATATTTATGTTTATGATTTGATGCATGATACTCAACCTTATAGAACCATATATATTCTTATATAAACCTCCATTTGTTTCATTTTTTAATGTAACAAACTTATAAGGGCGTGTCAAGTTCAAATGTGATGTCAATCATTATTTCTTACGCGATTTATGTGTAAACAATAGTGGCAATGTCGTAATATCAATAATTTGTAAGAAAAACATAATTTTACTCATAAAGAGCAGTGGCGATGTCGTAATATCATCAATACGTAATTAACTAAACATATTTAAATATTCTCTTTTGCCAATCACATAATAAAAATTATCGATAGGACATCGTGCAAGGCTCACCATTGGATGAAGAATTTTTTAATAATCCTTCAGTTTTAAAATATTTATGATACACTTTTATTTGTTACGTTTCATTCATCGAAACGACATCTTAGTGAACATGCATGAATTCTTAAGGCTTAGTAAACTTCATGCATAAAGAAAATAATATATTTTAAAGTATAGCTAGCTTATTAACGTAATTTACATTTATAAATATGCGTATAAGTATTTTCAAATTAGAAAATCGAAGAGTCTAGTATGAATTACGTATAATATATTACACGTACATGAGTTCATTTAAAATATGCCATAATATGAGTGTCGAAATATTATCGATACATTTAAACAGTTTAGTGTTATATATATACTCGGTCCACTAACAGTGTAAAAAAGAAATAACACAACTTTATTTTCCTTCAACGTACAATCATTTACATTACGCTAATTAATTCAAATGTTAAGTGATTGCCCCGCAGTTAATTTTTACTTATTCATTTTAAATTTTACACGTTTTGCAAGAAATAAAATTGATATGAGAATATAAATCATATAATGTTTTTATTAATTGACGAATAATATTACGTCGTGAAAAATGACCTAGGAATAAGTCATTAATGTTGAGTATAAAATAGAAAAATAACAATGATTTTTCTTGATATGATTAAAGTAATAAGTGTGTGTATATAAATATTCGAAATATTTGACAAATAAAATAAAACGCAAGAGTAATATATAGTAATATCAACAATTTATAAGAAAAAACATAATTCTACTCATAACTGAACGCGATTCATGTACAAAAAGTAAAGGCAATATCGTAATATCAACAATTTGTAAGAAAAATAAAATGAAAACGCGATTCATGTATAAAGGGTAGTGGTAATATAGTAATTTCAACAATTCGTAGGAAAAACAAAATTTTACTCATAAAACGCTATCAGCAAACGCGATTTACTTGTAAACAATAGTGGTAGTGTCGTAATATCAACAATTTGTAAGAAAAACATAATTTTACTCATAAAGAGCAGTGGCGATGTCGTAATATCATCAATACGTAATTAACTAAACATATTTAAATATTCTCTTTTGCCAATCACATAATAAAAATTATCGATAGGACATCGTGCAAGGCTCACCATTGGATGAAGAATTTTTTAATAATCCTTCAGTTTTAAAATATTTATGATACACTTTTATTTGTTACGTTTCATTCATCGAAACGACATCTTAGTGAACATGCATGAATTCTTAAGGCTTAGTAAACTTCATGCATAAAGAAAATAATATATTTTAAAGTATAGCTAGCTTATTAACGTAATCTACATTTATAAATATGCGTATAAGTATTTTCAAATTAGAAAATCGAAGAGTCTAGTATGAATTACGTATAATATATTACACGTACATGAGTTCATTTAAAATATCCATAATATGAGTGTCGAAATATTATCTATACATTTAAACAGTTTAGTGTTATATATATACTCGGTCCACTAACAGTGTAAAAAAAATAACACAACTTTATTTTCCTTCAACGTACAATCATTTACATTACGCTAATTAATTCAAATGTTAAGTGATTGCCCGCAGTTAATTTTTACTTATTCATTTTAAATTTTACACGTTTTGCAAGAAATAAAATTGATATGAGAATATAATCATATAATGTTTTTATTAATTGACGAATAATATTACGTCGTGAAAAATGACCTAGGAATAAGTCATTAATGTTGAGTATAAAATAGAAAAATAACAATGATTTTTCTTGATATGATTAAAGTAATAAGTGTGTGTATATAAATATTCGAAATATTTGACAAATAAAATAAAACGCAAGAGTAATATATAGTAATATCAACAATTTATAAGAAAAAACATAATTCTACTCATAACTGAACGCGATTCATGTACAAAAAGTAAAGGCAATATCGTAATATCAACAATTTGTAAGAAAAAT
This sequence comes from Solanum lycopersicoides, assembly GCA_022817965.1. Lineage (NCBI taxonomy): Eukaryota > Viridiplantae > Streptophyta > Magnoliopsida > Solanales > Solanaceae > Solanum > Solanum lycopersicoides. Next base: position 492,100 of record CM040622.1, on the reverse strand, counting down.
AAAATGAAAACGCGATTCATGTATAAAGGGTAGTGGTAATATAGTAATTTCAACAATTCGTAGGAAAAACAAAATTTTACTCATAAAACGCTATCAGCAAACGCGATTTACTTGTAAACAATAGTGGTAGTGTCGTAATATCAACAATTTGTAAGAAAAACATAATTTTACTCATAAAGAGCAGTGGCGATGTCATAATATCAGCAATACGTAATTAACTAAACATATTTAAATATTCTCTTTTGCCAATCACATAATAAAATTATCGATAGACAGCATGCAAGGCTCACCATTGGATGAAGAATTTTTTAATAATCCTTCAGTTTTAAAATATTTATGATACACTTTTATTTGTTACGTTTCATTCATCGAAACGACATCTTAGTGAACATGCATGAATTCTTAAGGCTTAGTAAACTTAATGCATAAAGAAAATAATATATTTTAAAGTATAGCTAGCTTATTAACGTAACCTACATTTATAAATATGCGTATAAGTATTTTCAAATTTAAAAATCGAAGAGTCTAGTATGAATTGCGTATAATATATTACACGTAAATGAGTTCATTTAAAATATTCCATAATATGAGTGTCGAAATATTATCGATACATTTAAACAGTTTTGTGTTATATATATACTCGGTCCACTAACACTGTAAAAAAAAAATAACACAACTTTATTTTCCTTCAACGTACAATCATTTACATTACGCTAATTAATTCAAATGTTAAGTGATTGTCCCGCAGTTAATTTTTACTTATTTATTTTAAATTTTACACGTTTTGCAAGAAATAAAATTGATATGAGAATATAATTCATATAATGTTTTTATTAATTGACGAATAATATTACGTCTTGAAAAATGACCTAGGAATAAGTCATTAATGTTGAGTATAAAATAGAAAAATAACAATGATTTTTCTTGATATGATTAAAGTAATAAGTGTGTGTATATATATATTCGAAATATTTGACAAATAAAATAAAACGCAAGAGTAATATATAGTAATATCAACAATTTATAAGAAAAAACATAATTCTACTCATAACTGAACGCGATTCATGTACAAAAAGTAGTGGCAATATCGTAATATCAACAATTTGTAAGAAAAATAAAATTAAAACGCGATTCATGTATAAAGGAAGTGGTAATATAGTAATTTAGACAATTTCGTAGTAAAAACAAAATTTTACTCATCAAACGCTATCAGCACACGCGATTTATGTGTCAACAATAGTGGTAGTGTCGTAATATCAACAATTTGTAAGAAAAACATAATTTTACTCATAAAGAGCAGTGGCGATATCGTAATATTAGCAATACGTAATTAACTAAACATATTTAAATATTCTCTTTTGCAAATCACATAATAAAAATTATCGATAGACATCGTGCAAGGCTCACCATTGGATAAAGAATTTTTTAATAATCCTTCAGTTTTAAAATATTTATGATAAACTTTTATTTGTTACGTTTCATTCATCGAAATGACATCTTAGTGAACATGCATGAATTCTTAAGGCTTAGTAAGCTTAATGCATAAAGAAAATAATATATTTTAAAGTATAGCTAGCTTATTAACGTAACTTACATTTATAAATATGCGTATAAGTATTTTCAAATTTGAAAATCGAAGAGTCTAGTATGAATTGCGTATAATTTATTACACGTACATGAGTTCATTAAAAATATGCCATAATATGAGTGTCGAAATATTATCGATACATTTAAACAGTTTAGTGTTATATATATACTCGGTCCACTAACAGTGTAAAAAAGAAATAACACAACTTTATTTTCCTTCAACGTACAATCATTTACATTACGCTAATTAATTCAAATGTTAAGTGATTGCCCCGCAGTTAATTTTTACTTATTATTTAAATTTTACACGTTTGCAAGAAATAAAATTGATATGAGAATATAATCATATAATGTTTTTATTAATTGACGAATAATATTACGTCGTGAAAAATGACCTAGGAATAAGTCATTAATGTTGAGTATAAAATAGAAAAATAACAATGATTTTTCTTGATATGATTAAAGTAATAAGTGTGTGTATATAAATATTCGAAATATTTGACAAATAAAATAAAACGCAAGAGTAATATATAGTAATATCAACAATTTATAAGAAAAAACATAATTCTACTCATAACTGAACGCGATTCATGTACAAAAAGTAAAGGCAATATCGTAATATCAACAATTTGTAAGAAAAATAAAATTAAAACGCGATTCATGTATAAAGAAGTGGTAATATAGTAATTTAGACAATTTCGTAGGAAAAACAAAATTTTACTCATAAAACGCTATCAGCAAACGCGATTTACTTGTAAACAATAGTGGTAGTGTCGTAATATCAACAATTTGTAAGAAAAACATAATTTTACTCATAAAGAGCAGTGGCGATGTCGTAATATCAGCAATACGTAATTAACTAAACATATTTAAATATTCTCTTTTGCCAATCACATAATAAAAATTATCGATAGGACATCCGTGACTTCAAAACTGCCAAAATTATTTGTGGACGTCCGTGAAGACCTTGGCTATGCATCGGTTGGTCCTCACGGCCATTCGATCTATTTTCAAGGTCAAAATAGCCCCGAAGCGCGCATATACCCCTATTTCGATGATTTTTGTGTGCTATAGTAAACCATTTTTTTGGGTGATCGGGATCCGATGTCAAAACTGCCAAAATTATTTGTGGACGTCCGTGAAGACCTTGGCTATGCATCCGGTTGGTCCTCACGGCCATTCCGATCTATTTTCAAGGTCAAAATAGCCCCAAAGCGCGCATACCCCTATTTCGACGATTTTTCGTGTGCTATAGTAAACCAATTTTTGGTGATCCGGATCCGACGTCAAAACAGCCAAAATTATTTGTGGACGTCCGTGAAGACCTTGGCTATGCATCCGGTTGGCCGTCACGGCCATTCTGATCCATTTTCAAGGTCAAAATAGCCCCGAACCACAAATAATTTTGGCAGTTTGACGTCGGGATCCCGATCACCCAAAAATGGTTTACTATAGCACACGAAAAATCATCAAAATAGGCGGTATGCGCGCTTGGGGCTAATGGACTTTGAAAAGGAGTGGAGTGGCCGTGAGGGCCAACCGGATGCATAAGCCAAGGACTCACGGACGGACCACAAATATTTTCGGCAGTTTGACGTCAGGATCCCATCACCCCAAAAATGTTAACATAGAACACGAAAAAAAAAAAATCATCAAAATAGGAGGTATGCGCGCGTTCCGGGCTTTTTTGACCTTGATAGTGGATCGGAATGACCGTGAGGCACCGATGCAATACAGCCAAGGTCTTCACGGACGTCCACAAATAATTCTTGGGCAGTTTGAGTCGGGGATCCCAATCACCCAAAAAAATTATGTACTATAGCACAGGAAAAATCAGTCGAAATAGGGTATGCGCGCTTCGTGGCTATTGTTGACCTTGGAAAATGGATCGGATAGCCGTGAGTGGCCAACCGTATGATAGCCAAGGTCTTAACAGACGGCACAAAATATTTGGCAGTTTTGTAGTCGATCTCGATCACCCAAAAATGGTTACTATTGCACACGAAAAAATCGGGTAAAAATAGGGGTTATGGCGCTTGGGCATTTGACTTTCAAAATGGATCGGACATGGCCGTGAGGCAACCGGATGCATAGTCAAGGTCTTCAACGGACGTCCACAAATAATTTTTGGCAGGTTTTGTCATCGGGATCCGATCCACCCAAAAATGGTTGGTACTATAAGCACATAGAAAAATCTGTCGAAATAGGGGTATGTGTGCTTCTGGCTATTTTGACCTTGAAAAGATCAGAATTGGCGTGAGGACAAACTGGACTGCATAGCCAAGGCCTTAACGACGGTCCACACATAATTTTTGCAGTTTTGCATCGGGGGACCCCGGATCACCGCTAAAAATTAATTTACTAGAGCACACGAAAAATTAATCGAAATAGGGGTATGGCGCTTTGGCTATTTTGACCTTGAAAATGGATTGGAATGGCCGTGAGGGACAATCAGTGGCATAGCAAGGTCTTCACGGACGTCCCACAAAATATTTGGCAGTTTTGACATCGGGAATCCCGATCACCAAAAAATTGGTTTACTCGTAGCACACGAAAAAATCGTCGAAATAGGGGTATGCGCCGCTTCGGGGCTATTTTGATTCTTGAAAAATGGATTGGAATGTCCGTGAGGGAAACCGGATGCATTAGGACAAGTCTTAACGGACGTCACAAAGAATTTTGGCGAGTTTTGCTCAGGATCCGTCACCAAAATATAATTTACTAAGCAACGAAAAATCGTCGAAATAGGGGTATGCGCCGCTTCGGGCTTATTTTGACCTTGAAATGGATCGGGAAGGCCGTTGAGGGCCAATGGATGCATAGCAAGGTCTTCACGGCGTCCACAAATAATTTTTGGCAGTTGACCTTGGGTCCCGATCACCAAAAAATTGTTTCTATGCACACCGAACTATCGTCGAAATAGGGGTATGCGCGC
>CM040622.1:460536-487553 GCA_022817965.1 Solanum lycopersicoides | reverse complement strand
TCTTTATATGTTCTTCTGTGAAGGGATAGGCTCCTGCGCCGTGTGTCTCTAAGAGCTGCCTTGTGTATTCACAGTGAAGCCACTAGGACTGATTGCTATGGCCACTGGAATGCCTACAATGTTGAATCTGCGCGACAGAAATGATCTCCTTTCATCGTCGAAAGGAAGTGCCAACCAGGGCATACTTGAAAAGAAGTTATTAAAGGAAGACTCATCTTGATCACTAGATATGAAGATCACTTCAAAATTTTCATCTTTCTTCTTGATTTCTTGGTATGCAGTTTCGAGTTTGGGTTGAAATTCTCGACTTGGGAGACTCCAACTTGCTGCAAAATACAGTACAATGTTGTTCCCTACTAGTTTGTGTACAGGAACCTGAACAAGTACAATGAAAAATAACATGATTAGTAAACACTAACTTCATCAATCCCGTTGAAATGAATTCGTAGTTTCATTCACTTATTTCAACCGACTTAACTTACCTTTAAACCGCCATTTGAAATGACAAAATCTCGATCTGCAGTAACAAGAATGGACTCTAATGTTTGTGCTTCTAGTTTTTTCTTCTTTAGATTAGCCAAAGTAGCAAGCTTTTCTTGTGTGAAAGGAAATGCTTCGTCACCATATTCTTCGACAAATTTAACTGCATTTTGCTGCAGAGTCTTCCCATCTGGACTTAATACGACAAGCTGTGGTAGGAGTTTATGCTCAAAGTACTGAACAAGTCTCTCACAGTTCTTGTCTTTGAAAGGTAAAGCCAACCATGGCATTGCTTCAAAGCTTTCTTTAAAATCCTCATATTTTTCATCCAGAGAAATCAGTACAATTTCAAAGTTGTTTCCTTTATGCTTTTCGTATACCTCTGCTAGCTTCAAGGTGAAATTCTTGCACCCTCTATGAGTACTCGTTCCGAAATACAGGCAAACTGTTTTCCCTTCAAGCTCAGACACGGAAATCTGTAAACAAGCATGTCGAAAATAAGCACAAAAACTTTAATGCATAGAAATGATCAACTCAAGGACATAACCTTGTTCTCTTCATTCGAGATCAAGAAATCGCGTGATCCATAGACCAGAAGAGACCTCAAAGACTGATTTTGTTTAGCCTTCTCTTCTTCCAGCCTCAAGTAATTAATTCTTTCAGATGTAAATGGATAGGCTTCAGGACCAAAGTGCTTGATATATTTAACGCCATCGTTGCTCAAAACTTTGCCTGTCTCATCAAGAATCACAAGATGTGGAATTGCCCTTACTTTGAACAACTGCTTTAAGTTCTTTCTAGCCTCAACATCAGAAAATGGAACAGCAAGCCACAGCATTTTCTCAAAGTATTTATTAAACGATTCGTCATCTTTATCAGATGAAATGAACACTATTTCAAGATCACCTTTAGGATATAGACTCTCATAAGCTTCCACCAACTTTGGTGTGAACTGGCGACATGGACCACACCACGAACCGGAGAAATACAAGCCCACAATCTTACCTGTTATGCTGCTCAATGTAACCTACAAACAAGCATAAGATCAGTGTTCCAGCTTGTTTTTGTTCAATCTTTCTTGTTCTTAGATAAGATCATAGAGGAAGTATATACAGTCAAAACTCGTGATAACAACTTAGAAAAGGTTAATCTAGAAACATTTGAAGTGATAGTGCCAGTATGCATACCTGTTCGCCGTTTGTACTTATTAGAAAGTCTCTCTCCTTTGAAGACAGTACAACTGTGAGATCATTCGAGGAGCTTTCTAGATCGATTGCCATAGCCATCAGTTACTGATTCCTATCTCTCTCAAAACTGTAGAATACTCAACATGTTTCATTTGACATGTTCTGTTTTGATTCTCTCTTAAAGGAAACTTATCAGGGACAACAAGCACTTGCCAGTCATTTCATCTGAAGTTTCAACCTGGCCGGCCCTGTCACAAATACATATTAAATTGGATTAGATATTAGCTGCCTAGACTAAACTTTGGAAGGCATTTTGTTACAATTTGCTACAATATTATATAAATTAAAATAGACTATACAATAGTGACAAATGAAATGGAATATTATTATTAGAATGGACAGTGGCATCTTGATTCCTCCACTGACCAAGATTCCTCATATATGCTGCTTTGTCTTTGTCCTGCCGGCTTCTCCAAACAACTTTATTAAATTTCTCTTTATTTCTGTTATCTTTTATGAGTGTGTTACTGATAAAAATGATTATTTTTTCATTAATTAATCATATAGTTATATTTTCATGTACATATTTAGCTTATCATCATCTGATGGAGAAAAGTGACCTGTTAACTTTAAAAGAACTAATTGATGCATATACTTATAAGCTTTTCCAGTCCAGGTAAGTGAACATCATTTTCATGTCAATCATCTTTTACTGGCATCAGAACCAGGTTCATCCTCGTTTGGGCTCCAGGTTCATGCTCCAGTTGGGCCTGAGGGATTAAAGTCTTACATTGGTTGGGAAACGGACTAGTGATCTACTTATATGAACTTGAGCAACTCTCCCTCAAGAGAAAATTTTGGTCACTCGCTGTAGATAAGAGACAGATTAAAGCATCAACGCAGAGAGCTTGTCATGCTAGTTATGTCATAGTACTTAAAACATCAGGATAACATGTATTGAAAGGGGATCATCGCAATCTCAAAGTTCTCTCTGTCTCTTCAGCTTTGTCATACATCTCAATCAGCTTCTAATCAAATGACACACATTCTTTGAAAGAGGTCACTGAGAAATACAGGCCTACAATCTTGCATTCAAGCTAACCAAAGGAACTCACTATATAAGAAAAACCTCCGCGCAGGTACTGGAACAGAAAGTTATAAAGGTTCTATGATATTTGACAATCATAGAACTTCATGCTATTTGACAAAGGTTACCAAACAAAATTATCAATAAAGATGTGTTTTTTCCTGAAACGTCCAGGAAAAAAAGTACTGCAATCATGTATATACGGTTGAGAGAGTACTGGGTATTCTGAGACATATCATTTCATGGTATCATATTGCATTGCATTTCATCACATCCTTCATTCTCGATGATTATGTATTTTATTGATGGTTGGAAATTACTTAATGTTTGATTACCTCTATCTGATGAAACTTGATTGGTTATAGACTTGTATAATTAAAGAATTAATTTTTCTTATATAAACTCCCGTCACTACTTCTTCGTTGTCGGTCAATGAGATATACTGGGTACACGTGGTTTCGTACTCATACTACACTTGTTGCACTCTTTGTGGTGCAGATTCGATTCCGAGTAGGAGCACATCTCGTGGAGCAAATTGAGTCCGAGTTTGGAGTGTCTTGGAGTTGTGGTGAGCTGCTTGGCTGTTCCGTGGCCCACACCTCCCTCTATCTTTTATTTATTTTGTTATTTAGTATTCAGACAGGATATCTCTTATGTTGGATTTGTCATTTTAGTTTCAGACTTGCATAGTATTTTAGAAGCTCTTGTACTTAAGACACCAATTCTTGGGGTGGTATATATATATATATATATATATTTTTTTTTTTTAGCTTCCTCGTTTCGTACTTATAAGGAACTCAATGTTGGAGATTTTTGCTAAGTGTTGTATTTTTACTCATTTTGTTGGTTAAGTTTGGTTAATACGTTGGGTTGGCTTACCTATTGGTTGGGAACATAGGTGCCATCACGACTTGTGAATTTGGGTCGTGACAAAAAATTCGAACACAAGAACACCATCTTAGAGTGAAACAATCAAACGTTTCCAGAACCAAGCATCCATAACATTTGGAATGCCATAAGGATAAAACGATTGCATTCTTCACCAGAAATTCTAAAATGTTAAAAAGCTTATCATAGTGAAACCAACACTCTCCGATAGAGCAGATAATCTTAACATTGAGAAATGAAGATATTGAAATCCGATTTAGCAAATCAATATCATTATCCTTCACAAATAACTTGCCTCATAGAGACGATATACCTAGAGATAGACAGTACAATCAGGATCAAATACAGGCCCAATGCTTAATGAAACTTGTATTGCATAAAAGTGACAACATAAGATTTTAGGATAGAAGTGTCTCACAAAGAACAATTTCAAAACCCACAAAATATGCTTCTAAGCAAATGCCTCATAATCAACAAGACATAATAACAAATTAACCTTTGAAACAAACTTCACCATCACAAATCCATCCCTCATTTGTTTTCGGTTCCTCTTTGCCTTGATCCTTTTGATCTTCCTCGGTATCCATGTTGCTTTCCTTTTTCTCTTCTAGAGCACATTTTGGGTGCATATCAAAGTCACACTCTTCACAATAGAATGACCATATCAGTCCCACCTCCTCGCATACATCACAATTGTAAGCAGAACGCTTAGAAAGCAGAAGTTCATGCTCGTGAAGTTTGTGCATAATTTTCTCAGGCCACCCCTTTGCCATTTCTGCAGAGTCTGCTTCAATCTCCTCCATACGCTCCTCGGTGAATGGAAAAGCCTTAGCACCATGACCCATGATCAAACTTCTGGCGTCAGTTGTAACAGTCTTGCCTGATGGCCCTACAGCAACCAATGTTGGTATGCCACCAACTTTGAATAGGCGACTCAAATATGTCTTCCTCTCATCACCAAACGGAAGAGCCAGCCATGGCATTGTAGCAAAATAGTCATCAAATGAGGCTTGATCTAGGTCGCTAGATATGAAAATCACTTCCAATGGACCATTCTCGGATTTTATCTTCTCATATGCCTCTTTAAGCTGTGGTGTAAAGGCACGGCATGGAGGACACCAATGTGCTGAGAAGTAAAGGAGAATAGTCTTCCCTACGAGGTCAGACACGAGGATCTACAAAGAGAAATTTCGGTTACTAGTTGAAGTTAGGGATAAGAGTAAAATATCAACAGAAAGGTCAGTCATGTTAATCATAGTATAGTAATCAAAGCATGATTGATGACGAAAGATTGAACGAAAACAAAATATAACCAAACATGTGATGTTTGTGTCCCTACCTTTTCACCATCTTTTCCAATGACAAAATCACGATCTCCAGTAACCAAAATCGACTCCAACGTTTGTGCTTCCAGTTTAGCTTTCTGTATTTGCTCAAGTTCAGCAAACTTCTCGGAGTAAAAGGATATGCCAGGATACCATGCTCCTCGACGGCTTCAGCAACATTAGAATGAAGAGTCTTCCCATCTGTTCCAATGATGACTAGGGTAGGAAGGGTAGAGAGCTCAAAGTACCTGGCCAGCTTCTCGCAGGTCTTGTCTTTTAAGGGAAGTGAAAACCAAGGCATTCTCGAAAACTCTTTCTTAAAAGATTCATCTTCATCTTCATCGTCAAGAGGAATCATGACAATCTCAAAGTTTTCTCCCTGAGACTTCAACTTGTCATACATCTCGATCAGCTTCCCAGTAAAGAATTCACATTCTTCAATAGAAGCAATTGACAAATATAGGCCTATAACCTTGCCTTCAAGCTCAGCAACAGGTACCTAATAATTATCAAGACACAACGAAAAAGTAATGAGGGAAACTTTTATTAATACACAAGAGTATGAAATGAAGGAGAGAAGAGCAGCATCTTGAATCAACCTTCCTTCCATCAGCTGCAATTACGTAGTTTCTTGACCGTGACTCCAAGATAGATTTCAAAGACTGTTCTCTTTTAGCGGTTTCTTCTTGCTCTTTAAGTTCGTTTAGCCGTTCTTGAGTGAAAGGGTAGCCCTCCACCCCATGCTCAACAACGATTTCAACCCCGCTATTCGTCACTACCTTCCCACCAGCATCAAGGATCACTAAGTGGGGTATTCCCCTAACAGCAAACAATTCATTCAAACGTTTACGTGTTTCAGAATCAGAGAACGGGACAGCGAGCCAAGGCATTTTAGAAAAGTACTCCTCAAAAGATTCATCATCCGTATCAGCAGTAAGGAAAACAACTTCAAAGTCTCCTTTTGGCAGGAGCGCATTGTACACCTCTACCAAATTTGGAGTGAAATGTTTGCACGGACCACACCATGATGCTGAAAAGTACAAACCAATTTTTTTCTCCTTTAAAGTATCAAGCTTAACCTGAGAATTAAACGTTTGTGAAAAACTTGCCATGCATGAAATTATCTGTTAATCAGAGCTAGCTATAGTTTCCAATATTCATCTTGTTCCTTTCCTAACATATCTGTCTATACCAGTAAAACTAAAAAGTCAGGCACACAGCAAACAATGCATATACACCTCACTTTATCAGTCATTTCATCTTGTTTCATTAAAACAGTAAAATTACACTTTTTAATGTTACAAACTTTTGGATATTGTTGTAAGCATTTCCAAACCATAGGTGGAGTAAATAATGCAGATAGATTTGCAAAGTAACGCGTTATAAATCATAATCATGTCTTTCTGAATAACAAACCAGTACAAACACAATTGAGTTTGAAGAACTTTGTATTAAAAAGTAATCATCCTTCCCACCCGTACTAGCCTTAGTGAATAGAGTTATCTGTTACCTCTTGCTCTTGCTGGTGGAAGGTGTCAGATATTCTATGGAATTAGAAACTAGTCCGGATACCATGGTCACACAAAAAAAGTGATCATCCTTCAAATTTTTACAACTTTTCGAGGACGTTCTCAAAAAACTGTCCAAGTCCTAGATCAATCTTATAAGAACATTACTTAGATAACTTTAAGAAGTTCACAAGTCTTACTTAGACCAAAGGAACAACGAATCTCGAATTTCGAAGCTTAGGTGGAAAAAATGTGATCACCCTCTATCCTTAATCAGAGGTCTCTCAGAATCGAAGAAACTAAGATAGTGACTAGTGAGTGCTTGCTCATTATGTGAGACATACACCATACAAAGCCGAATTAGTTATTAACCCATTGAAACCTTAATACAACATCTTTTGATACCCATATTATATACCAAACATCTTTTTTGCTACTTAGGTCATATGACCATATCATTTCTACTTTTTGAGAAAATCGATTTTCAGTATCTACATAACACACAACAATCGAGCCAAAAATTTTCACTAAAAGAATCAAAATACGAAGAAATAAATATAAGAAAGAAGTTAAAAGGAGAGTTTAATATCCGCTATCTATATAATTAAAAAAATATTTAAACAGTATAAATTTCCGTCTAACAAATCCTGTGCTCTACCTAGCTCAACCCCGGATTATACGAATACATAAACCAAAAGAATAACCAAGAAACTACATCCAAATAATCCAAATTATCATTTATCAACATCAGCTATACTACAAATTACTTCACTATTAGAGAAACAAAGAATTTATGTAACAATTGATACCTTGTCACCATTGTTACGAATAAGAAAGTCACGATCTGAAGAACCAAGTAGATTCATCACATCATGACAATTTTCCCCTGCCATTAACCTATGAAGTCTCTTTTTTTTTTTTTTTTTTTTTTTTTTTTTTGATGTAAATAACAAAGTTTTGTAGTGAAAAAAATTAAGACTTTAACATGGTTATATAGGTGGGAAAAAAAGAAAAAAAAAAAGAAAAAGAAAAAAGAATTAAATTTCGAGGAAAATGTGGAGAATATAACAAAAAATGGTCCTTGATATTGAAGGTTGGGTCATTTGTGTACACATTGAACAATTAAGGGTCATTTGGTACGTGCGATTAAGTTTGCGATTTAAATTTATGTTTATGATAAATTTATTTTAATTTAGCTTTGTGATATTTTATTAGACATATATTATAATCTTTATCATTTGTCAGAAGTTAATATTTTTTATTTTCATCAAATATTTAATAACAATGCAATTAAAAGAAATGTATTAGACATTAAAAAGATATAGAAAAAAAGAAGCAGCAAAAACGACACACCAAATTATGCAATACTTACTACTTAAGAAAAAACAAAAAATGGCAGAAACTACTAAGTTATTTAATAAATATTTAATGGAGATTAAAAATATTAACTTTTGATAAGTGAAAGGATCAATATATTCGATTTTTAATTAAAAAAAGATTTTAAATTTATTCTCAAACATATGATATATACCATCTTTTTCTTAATCATATCTTTAGTAGGCTTCTAACTTAGTCATTAAGAAAAAATAAATTTGAGTCAATATTCAGGCTTGTATCTTTTATGGTCCTTATATTTAATTTTTTCTTAGGCCTAACCCATCGGTGGCCCCTTAAACTTGGCACGAACTTTCACTTAGACACCTCAACTAGGCGATATTCATTTTAGACACCTCATGTAGAGTTACGCTGTGTTATTTTGACACTTTTTGCTGACTCAGCGTAGCATGTGTGTTACACAAATTTAATGCGCGTGAAACACTTTTTTTTGATGAAAAATATTTTTTCTCTTCTTCTTCCTCACTTTCTCTTCCTGTAGCTTCTCTACCTTCCATCACCCAAAATCACCACACAATTTTTCAAAAAAATTCTGCAAAACTTTGTTGGGTTATATTAGAATCCAATATCTTCAACAAAAGAGTCAATTTCTGTAGCAACCTCACCAAAAAATTTTTTAAGATCATTATCATTCTCTAAGAATTTGTGACTCTTTTTCTTTTTAAAATCAAATCACATAAAGTTTAACCTTTTCTACATTAATATTGTCTGCTACTACAACTAAGAAACTTCCGCCCCCAATAATAATGAGAAGTTCTCTTGATTTTCAGTTTTCTTATTGAACATTATGGTAATTTTCTGTGTCTGTAACAACGAAAATTGGAGGAACAAGCTGTTATACCATCTGCATCTTCAACATTTAAATAACTGAATCCCCAATATTTTCCTATAGCATTCATTACTAAATTCCCAAATTTTTCCTCCGTCTGCATCTTCACCATTTATATAATATTTTTATCTTTATTTCAAGATGAAATTTTGATTTTTTTTTAAAAAAAAGAAATTAAAAAAGGTGGAATCAAGAAATGTAACACAAGAAATCACAATTTTGTACAACACAAGAAGAACAAGTGGGAGCTGAAGAAGAATTTTAATGGATTGGAAAAAGAACAAAGAGAAAGAACATAACAAGATGCATAGAAGAAGAAGCTGAAGATGTGGGGGCTAAGGACTAGGTTACATAATTAGAAGAAAAAAAAGAAAGTAAAAATAAAATTCCACATGTCACATGTTCATTCATTTATTTATCCACGTAGGAGGCGTTTGGATACACACGCTTAAGCTAGTTCTAATAATATAAAAAAAGTGTCAAAATGACACATCAAAACCCTATCTGAGGTGTCTAAAATGAACATCATCTAATTGAAGTGTCTAGGTGAAAATTGCTGCCAAATTTAGGGGGCCACCGATGACTTCTGCCTTTTTCTTAATAGGCAAGATATTAATGGGAACAACAAAGACGACTTGGAAGTGGACTAGCTGTTTCAGGAATGTTTCGTAAACTCAATTAATTTAAATATGTATTTTTAGCGGTAATTGTCAACTCTTTGTATATGTTTCTAAAGCCTTTAGCGATATTGGTTCCAATGACACTTAACTAATGACGGTAAAGACGTTAGCACTCTTTATTAATGTCAATATTTAATGCCGCTAAAAGTTATTTTTGTTGTAGTGGTTCAAGTATGCGACTTATTTTAGAATTAAGTTAGAAATTAAATTTATATTGTGTTTGATTGTTTATATAAATTTGATTTCGTAATATTCTAATAACTGTATCAAATGAAACGTAGAATGTCTCGTAGGAAGCAAATTGGCTGCGTAGGACACCACACAAGACACATATATCTACTTGTTCAACTTTATACGAGTTCAAATATCTACTTGTACACACTCAAAATTAAAGGTCGTGCTTACAAACTGAAACTAAATTAAAAAACACATTTATCAAAAACCATAATTATTCAATATATACTTAAAATAATTATTTTGAACCTATTCTCGAATATAACATACCATACATTTTTATTACTTTTTAAAATAAAAATTAAAACTGTTAAAAGAATTACTTTGAACCTATCGTAGTTGAAAATTTCTTACTTACTAAAAAACAATAATGTTATCTTCGAGCATATATTTGTATTTTCCTTATTTTTCTTAATGGTTAAGACATGATGAGAAAAAGGAAAGACGACTTGGAAATGGACTTGGGTTGAGTGTTTCATGGACAATAGGTTTCTTAGAAATTTTTTACTACATTCATTATCAAAGAAGACTTTTTATTTGGGTTCACATTTGTATTAAAATCAATCTAATTTAAATTTACATAAATTAAGACTCGTTTGAAGAAAGTACTCTATACTAACTACTAAGAAGTTATTTTACACCTTAAACTAAAAAAAGAAATTTTTCGTTAAGAGAAAAACAACCTCATCCACTTGATATTTTCGGAGACAGAAAAAGATTTAATTAAGCCAAAAATTGAAAAGGTACAACTCAGAATTCCCGATATTACTTTAACAAGAAATTCTCTCCTTTTTACTTTTTTGTTTAATATCTTATATTTATCGTGAACGTATGGTTTAATTGAATTTACATCGCATAAAATTTATTAAAAGAAAAAAAAACACCGTACCAAAGTATTAATAATTCTTTAAAAATCAACAAAATCAATCAAATCAAATCAACTTTCATTTTTTCTAAATTAGATTGTAGATATTGATATAAATTTATAATTATACACTATTAATTGATATTACTTAGTATACTTTTTAAAATTTTATTTCAGATATAGTATTTGATACTTATGGGGTCCTAACTAATTTTTGATTTGCCTCGCATAAAGAATTATTAAAGGATAAATTAAAAACTCCCTTTACCAAACTATTTTATTTTTAGGTTGCTATCAAATACAAAATAGAAAAGGTCTATTCACCTTTTCAACACTTTTGTGGAATTTAGAAATTGTGCAAATGAGATGTTAAGGAGATGTCTTATTCAAATTGTCATATGCTTTGCTTCCATCCTTTAATTTTGTTTTCTTTAATTTGATGGTATCACTATCACATACGTATGTGACCACTTGGCTTAATAAGGAAAAATAATAATATTGAAGCTACTAATTTTCTAAATATTTATTGTTTTGGCAATTAGATAACGTTTTAGTATCAAGTGAGATATTTACACCTCAATATCACTAAATTGAATCGAATAAGTCTGACTTTAGTAACTCTAAGCATCGACTATGTTATAATTGCGATGAGAACCGCACCACACTATAGCTATTAGGCACTCTAGGGGCAGGGGAAGGGGAAACCAAGCTGAAGTAGCCAATCGATTGAGCTAGTAAGATTCCTCATATTTTTGAACCATTTATATAGGGCGTCTCGTCCTATGAATGATAGCCTTTGAAGGCTGCCAGGAACTTGGAGTTGGCGCCCACATACCAAGCAATCCTGACCTTTCGCCCCTCTCTTTACAGTCAAGTGACTTTCACTCCTCCCGAACTCGATTTTCCTTAATTAGGATAGGTACCTCACTTCACATATGAAATTATTCATGGTCCAGGTTGAGTTATTTCGAAGTTACAATAACATTTGTTCAAGCACCCTCAATTGGATGATGTTGGTTGAGCTACAAGATCACTCAACAAACACTTACTTCTAATATCTCTTGAAAATTGTTTAATATTTTGAGTCTTGAGTATCTCCACTTGAATGCACGTAGTTTCGAGATAAATGTGCTTCATCCTGTAATACATTTTTCCCGGCATTGAGTCATCCTGAATTTAGTCACATTGTTCCTAATTCTTGGCTGCACGAAAAGGTAAAATGTCGACAAGGCTTTCCTTTCATGATCATTGTGGAAAATATCTTTGCGTATCTGGATGTATCTTGATGAATTGGATGTAGTCTTGTGTTTTCTTTGCTTCATAAGATGCTTTCCCTTATAATATATAGAAATTGAAGTTCTCAATCATTTGGATATTTCCTTTTTCTTTCTTATTTTCATACTTTTAAGCCTCATAAAGTTAAGAGAGATCGTTTTTTGGTTATCGTTGGTTACAGGTTCAGATGAACCCAATAACTTTTGTCGAACCTTTAAAATTTTACATAGTTTGTATGTCATGAAAAAAATCAACTAAAGATTGCTGTTTTACGTGAAACCTATGTAATCAATTATGCATATTGCTTTCCTTCTTGCCTCTGATCTGTATATTATTTGGTTTTCCTGTAATGAAAATGTAAGGTAGCCTAAATGCTAGCTTTATATTTACAAAATCTGTTACTATTTGTGGTATTGTGAATTAACGTTCCGAAGAAGCACCCAAAGGGTTATAAAATCCAAAGTAGCGAGACTAGCAAGTTCTATTCCCACTCTTCCTTCTCTAGTCGATTTGTTTCATTCAAATATGAGTTCCAGTAGCAATAAAGGAGTTGAAAATCCTGGTAATGAATCAGCAAAGCAGAAAACTACCTCCGAAACATATGGGGTTGATGAGATAAATATAGACGTTGGAGATTTAAGCGTCAAATCTGATCAAAATTGTGGGGTCCATCCCCATGTACCAAACTTTGAATTATTTTCTGCCAATTTCAAAGTTTGGCAGAGTTGGTAAAGAAAAAATTGTTTTTTTCTTCAATTTCAAAGTTTGGTAGAGTTGGTAAAGAAAAAATTGTTCTTTCTTTAATGTCAAAGTTTGGCAAGAGTTGGTAAGTTGTGAAGAAGAAAAAATTGTTTTTTCTTCTGTAGCACATTTGGAGGGTAGTGTATTTGTTCTCTATAAAAGGGAGGACAATTCTTCATTCTAAGTACACCAAAAGGAAATTACAAAGGAGAGAAAAGAAGAGTGAGGCATCACAGAGGAAAATAATCTGTGAGGAAAAATAGAGAGTGTGAGCGATATTATAGTGAGGTGGAAAAATCAAAAGAGGGTTATTTCTTTTGAGTGTGTAGTGATCTTTGGAGTTTTGCTCGGATCTACAAGTGTAAAATCCTTACTATAGTGATATTCGTTGCTCCTCTCGGGTCGTGGTTTTTTCCCTTATTTAGGAGGGTTTCCACGTAAAATCTTGGTGTCATTATTTCTCTTTTATTCTCGTTGATTAACCGTATTGTTGTGTTCCGCATTTATTGCCTTTATTATCGCAAATATTATTTCTGTTACGGATTTATTCCCAACAATTGGTATCAGAGCACAGGTTCTGCCCATTTACAGAAATATTTTTTAGCTTATTGTACTATACTCAGTGAAAAAAAAATGTCTGGAGTAAAGTACGAGGTAGAAAAATTCAACGGTGATAGCGGTTTTTCAATGTGGCAGAGAAGGATGAGAGACTTGCTCATCCAACAGGGTTTGCACAAGGCACTAGGCGGCAAATCCAAAAAGCCCGAATCCATGAAACTTGAGGATTGGGAAGAAATGGATGAAAAGGCTGCCAGTGCAATCAGATTGCACTTAACAGATGATGTAGTTAATAACATCATCGATGAAGAGAGTGCATGTGGCATTTGGACAAAGTTAGAAAATCTATACATGTCCAAAACGCTGACAAATAAATTGTACCTAAAGAAGCAGTTATATGCGCTACATATGGGTGAAGGTACAAATTTTTTGTCTCATTTAAATGTACTTAATGGACTAATCACGCAGCTAGCAAACCTCGGAGTAAAGATCGAGGATGAAGATAAAGCCATAGTGCTCCTAAACTCGTTGCCATCTTCCTACGATACTTTAGCAACAACCATTTTACATGGTAAGGACTCTATTGAGTTGAAGGATGTCACATCAGCCCTTTTGCTTAATGAAAAGATGAGAAAAAGGCCTGAAAATCACGGACAGGCTCTCATCACGGAAAGTAGAGGCAGAAGTTACCAAAGGAGCTCAAGTAACTATGGTAGATCCGGAGCTCGTGGAAAGTCCAAAGTCCGATCAAAATCGAAGGCCAGAAATTGCTACAATTGCGATCAACCAGGACACTTCAAAAGAGATTGTCCAAATCTAAAAAGGGGCAAAGGGGAAAGCAGCGGCCAGAAGAATGATGACAACACAGCTGCCATGGTGCAAAATAATGACAATGTTGTTCTCTTCATAAATGAGGAAGAAGAATGCATGCACTTGGCAGGTGTAGAGTCGGAATGGGTGGTCGACACAGCAGCATCTTACCATGCCACACCGGTAAGAGATCTTTTTTGCAGATATGTAGCTGGTGATTTTGGCAATGTGAAAATGGGTAACACAAGTTACTCAAAGATTGCGGGGATCGGAGACATTTGCTTAAAAACAAATGTTGGATGCACATTAGTGTTGAAAGATGTGCGCCACGTACCTGATTTGCGGATGAACTTGATCTCGGGAGTTGCTTTGGACCGAGATGGATATGAGAACTACTTTGCAAATCAAAAATGGAGACTCACCAAAGGGGCATTGGTGATTGCAAAAGGAGTTGCTCGTGGCACGTTGTACAGGACAAATGCAGAAATATGCCAAGGGGAATTAAATGCGGCTCACGAAGAAAATTCTGCAGATTTATGGCATAAAAGAATGGGTCATATGAGCGAGAAAGGATTGCAAATTCTTTCCAAAAAATCACTCATCTCTATTGCCAAAGGTACAACGATAAAACCTTGTAACTACTGCTTATTTGGTAAACAACATAGAGTCTCATTTCAGACATCATCTGAAAGAAAGTCGAATATACTTGATTTGGTATATTCTGATGTTTGTGGTCCAATAGAGATAGAATCGATAGGAGGTAATAAATACTTTGTTACCTTTATTGATGATGCTTCTCGAAAATTGTGGGTTTATATCTTGAGAACCAAAGATCAGGTGTTTCAAGTATTTCAAAAATTTCATGCTCTGGTAGAAAGAGAGACAGGTCAGAAGCTAAAACGTCTCCGAACTGACAATGGAGGTGAGTACACTTCAAGAGAATTTGAAGAGTACTGTTCAAACCATGGAATCAGACATGAAAAGACAGTTCCTGGAACCCCACAACACAATGGTGTAGCTGAAAGAATGAATCGCACCATTGTTGAGAAGGTGAGAAGTATGCTCAGAATGGCTAAATTACCTAAGACATTCTGGGGTGAAGCAGTCCGGACAGCGTGTTATCTTATCAATCGTAGTCCATCAGTTCCGTTGGAGTTTGACATTCCGGAGAGAGTTTGGACCAACAAAGAGATGTCTTACTCGCACCTAAAGGTGTTCGGTTGCAAAGCTTTTGCACATGTACCGAAGGAGCAGAGAACCAAGCTAGATGATAAATCAGTTCCCTGCATATTCATCGGATATGGAGATGAAGAGTTCGGGTACAGACTATGGGATCTTGTAAAGAAGAAGGTCATCAGAAGCAGAGATGTAATCTTTCGAGAAAGTGAAGTTGGAACTGCTGATGATCTATCCGAGAAGGCCAAGAAAAAGAATGGTATAGTCCCTAATCTTGTTACCATTCCCTCTTCTTCTAACCATCCCATAAGTGCAGAAAGTACGATTGATGAAGTTGCTGAGCATGAAGAGCAACCTGATGAGATTGTTGAGCAGGGGGAGCAACTCGGTGATAATACCGAGCAAATGGAGTACCCAGAAGAAGAAGAACAATCTCAACCTCTGAGGAGATCAGAAAGACAAAGGGTAGAATCAACCAAATACCCTTCCTCAGAGTATGTCCTCATCAATGATGAAGGTGAGCCAGAAAGTCTTAAGGAGGTGTTGTCTCATCCAGAAAAGAGCCAATGGATGAAAGCCATGCACGAAGAGATGGGATCTCTACAGAAAAATGGCACATACCAGCTAGTTGAACTTCCAAAAGGCAAAAGACCGCTTAAGTGCAAGTGGGTCTTTAAACTCAAGAAAGATGGAAATGGCAAGTTGGTCAGGTACAAAGCTCGATTGGTTGTAAAAGGCTTCGAACAAAAGAAAGGTATTGATTTTGATGAAATTTTTCACCTGTTGTCAAAATGACTTCTATTCGAACTATTTTGAGCATAGCAGCTAGTCTAGATCTTGAAGTGGAGCAATTGGACGTGAAAACTGCATTTCTTCACGGAGATTTGGAAGAAGAGATTTATATGGAGCAACCAGAGGGATTTGAAGTATCTGGAAAGAAACACATGGTGTGCAAATTGAATAAGAGTCTTTATGGGTTGAAACAGGCTCCAAGGCAATGGTACAAAAAGTTTGACTCTTTCATGAAAAGTCAAACGTACACAAAGACCTATTCTGATCCATGTGTATACTTCAAAAGATTTTCTGACAACAATTTTATTATTTTGTTGTTGTATGTGGATGACATGTTAATTGTAGGACAAGACAAAGAGCTGATTGCAAAGTTGAAGAAAGATTTGTCCAAGTCATTTGACATGAAAGACTTGGGCCCAGCACAACAAATTCTAGGGATGAAGATTGTTCGAGAACGAACAAAAAGAAAGTTGTGGCTATCTCAAGAGAAGTACATTGAACGTGTACTAGAACGCTTCAACATGAAGAGTGCTAAACCTGTTAGCACGCCTCTTGCGAGTCATCTGAAGTTGAGCAAACAGATGTGTCCTACAACAAAAGAGGAGAAAGAGGGAATGGCTAAAGTTCCTTATTCTTCAGCAGTGGGGAGTTTGATGTATGCGATGGTGTGTACAAGACCTGATATTGCTCATGCAGTTGGTGTTGTTAGCAGATTCCTTGAAATCCTGGAAAAGAACACTGGGAGGCAGTTAAGTGGATACTCAGGTACCTAAGAGGTACCACAAGAGACTGCTTGTGTTTTGAAGGATCTGATCCAATCTTGAAGGGCTATACTGATGCTGATATGGCAGGTGACCTCGATAATAGAAAATCTACTACTGGATATTTGTTTACATTTTCAGGGGGAGCTATATCATGGCAGTCAAAGTTGCAGAAGTGTGTCGCACTCTCTACAACTGAGGCAGAATATATTGCAGCTACTGAAGCTGGCAAAGAGATGGTATGGCTGAAACGATTTCTTCAAGAACTTGGATTGCATCAGAAGGAGTATGTCGTCTATTGTGACAGTCAGAGTGCAATAGACTTGAGCAAGAACACCATGTATCATGCAAGAACGAAGCATATCGACGTGAGATATCACTGGATTCGTGAAAAGATAGAGGACGGATCTATGCAGGTCATGAAGATCCCTACTAGTGAAAACCCTTCAGATATGCTGACCAAGGTGGTATCAAGAGACAAGTTTGAGCTATGCAAAGAACTTGTCGGCATGCACTCAAGCTAGAAACCTAGAGCTACCTCCTTCAGGTGAATGGGTCTGGAGGGGGAGATTGTGGGGTCCATCCCCATGTACCAAACTTTGAATTATTTTCTGCCAATTTCAAAGTTTGGCAGAGTTGGTAAAGAAAAAATTGTTTTTTTCTTCAATTTCAAAGTTTGGTAGAGTTGGTAAAGAAAAAATTGTTCTTTCTTTAATGTCAAAGTTTGGCAAGAGTTGGTAAGCTATGAAGAAGAAAAAATTGTTTTTTCTTCTGTAGCACATTTGGAGGGTAGTGTATTTGTTCTCTATAAAAGGGAGGACAATTCTTCATTCTAAGTACACCAAAAGGAAATTACAAAGGAGAGAAAAGAAGAGTGAGGCATCACAGAGGAAAATAATCTGTGAGGAAAAATAGAGAGTGTGAGCGATATTATAGTGAGGTGGAAAAATCAAAAGAGGGTTATTTCTTTTGAGTGTGTAGTGATCTTTGGAGTTTTGCTCGGATCTACAAGTGTAAAATCCTTACTATAGTGATATTCGTTGCTCCTCTCGGGTCGTGGTTTTTTCCCTTATTTAGGAGGGTTTCCACGTAAAATCTTGGTGTCATTATTTCTCTTTTATTCTCGTTGATTAACCGTATTGTTGTGTTCCGCATTTATTGCCTTTATTATCGCAAATATTATTTCTGTTACGGATTTATTCCCAACAAAAATGATGGACTACTCAGAAGCAGTGCTGGGAAGATGCAATGGATTCCTCAGAATCCCACTTCAAAATCTTGGGGTCATCCAGATGTTGTTCAGAAATTGGGATTGCGTAGCAATGTTGGATCATCCAATTCCCCCGTTTCTGATGATGATGTTATGGCCCGTGAATCTGATAGGGATGGTGATGAATTGGATTTGCCTGACGATGACAGTGATGAAGATGAATTTCTGAGTGGTGATGACTTATATGATCACTCATATATGAAAGAAATGAGTTTTGAGGAGCGCAAGAAAAGTCGTTGGTTTAATAAGTTTTTTGAATGTCTTGATAAGTTGACTATTACTACGATTAATGATCCTGAACGACAGTGGCACTGCCCTGCCTGCAAAGGTGGTCCAGGTGGAATTATGTGGTTTAGAGGGTTGCAATCATTGGTGCTCCACACAAAAACGAAAGGTGGATCAAGGATTAAATTACACAGAGAGCTCGCTCAACTTTTGGAGGAGGAGCTGCGTCTGAGAGGAACTACTGTGGTTCCTGCAAGTGAGGTGTATGGACAATGGGATGGTGTTGAATATGAAGATAAGAAAATATTGTGGCCACCGATGGTGATTATCATGAACACGGCTCTTGCGAAAGATGACAATGAAAAGCGGATTGGAATGGGAAATCAGGAGCTACGCGATTATTTCAGCTCTTGCACTCTTATCAACTCTGTTCGACATTCATATGGTCCTCAAGGCCATCGTGGCATCAGTGTATTGATCTTTGAGGCTACTGCTATGGGATACATACAGGCTCAGGTTCTCTGTGAACATTTCTGTAAAAGGAAGAGATAAGGATGCGTGGGAACGCAATCCAGCTCGCTTTTATCCCGGGGGAATACGTAAGCTTTATGGTTACATGGCAGAGGTAAAAGACATGGAATACTTCAACCAACATTCACATGGAAAAGCAAGGTTAAAGTTTGAGATGAAATCATATAATGAAACTGTTCGAGATCCGGTGATGCAGATGTCGGAGGATAATCAAGAACCTTGTATGGTTCAAGACGGAAGCTGCAAAGAACAAAAAATTATCTAAAGCTCTTGAGGAGACTCTTACTCTGGTGAGTGAAAAGCACCGTTGGACAGTGGAAGAGAACAAGATCATTAAGATGAAAATGAAGCTGCACTATGAAGAGAACAAGGAAGAGATGAAGTCCCAAGAGAGCTTTTTCATGGATCAAATTAACATGTTTCTCAATGCCGGGATTGCTGAGGAGGACAAATCCGAGAAGATACAACAGGAACGTTGTGAGATTTTCCAACAATCTTTTGCAAATGCTTTCTCAACGATTGAGGATCATTGAGTCAGAGCAGAGAAAGTTGCGGATTTTGTCAAACTTCAGGACAAAGACATGGACGAGTTTGTAGCTGAGAGGGAAAATCTGATTAGAGCTCATGAAGAGAGGAGACACAAACTTTTGGAAGAGGCAATAGTAATTGAGAAGAGATTCGACTTCGAACTGGCTAAACTTGTGGAGAAGTACTCCCCAAAGCAATCTAAGCAGGTTTAGAGTATATTTCAGCATTAATTTTTTTATTATATGTTATGCTGATGCTAAAGAAATAATTCTAGTACCTATATTAAAATTTATCAATTAATATATGCCTTGAACTTAAGATGTTTTATTTGTTTTTGGGTTTTGAAATCTGTATGTCACCTTATTATGATCACTTAACGTGTGGCTTTTCTTGATGATTGAAGGATTTTGCAGTATATCTTTGCTAATTCCTTTCTGACTTTACTTAGTCTACCAAAATCTGTATGTCACCTTCAATTTATTATTTTCATTAATGGGAGTGAAATGAACTAAAGTGACTATTATTTTGGGACGGAGGAAGTGGTAGTACATAGTTATGTCGTTTCTGGTCAATGCTCATCTGCCCAACTGTAAAAGCTTATTAACTCCTTCTCGTACACAACGCGTGTTGCCAGGCGTCCCCCTTTCACTTAAATATTTTAGCTATAAATATGGCACTTACTACTTGCCAATAGCCATATACAGAGATAGATATATATGTAGAGAGAGAGAGAGATGGATGATGGTAATCTTGTTGGTTCAGGAAATGGAGGATTTCATAGCAATTGCAGATCCCCACAACCAACCCCTGCACGTTCCCCTTCGCCTGGTATGCTACCTAGCTTCTCTTTTACTTTTACAAATGCATTCCCCTTCCGATGGAACATTCATGAAACTTTGTATTTGCTTTATATATTTATTTTTGATATGCTTACTCGAGTAGAGTGTCTCTATTAAGAACAATCTCTCTATCTTCACAAGGTAGGGGTAAGATTGCGTGCACATCACTCTTCCAGACTCCACTTGTGACGAGGATCTTGTTCTTTTCTGGAGAGTTAATTATTGTTCTTTGACCCAGTAATTTTCACCCAAACCTCTTAATTTTTCTCCATCTCTTTTAGCTCTGTTGAATGTGTGTGTATATATATATATCGGTTGATCTGGTAAAAAAGGAGAGCTGCAACTTGTGTACGTTTCTGAGCTTGCTGTATCATCATCTTTAATTAGCTTGGGACTATATATGCACATTTTTTCCATGTATATATATTTTCAAAGCTAGTTGTTTGTATATCAAAGATCAATGAATCGATTAATGGTAAAGGTGATCAACACGGCCATTTCTTGTTTTCTCTTGGAACTGCAAAGACAAAATGAAAACAAGTGGCTTACATGCAAACTTTTTAACCTATAGTATGTCCTCTCTATACCCTTTTTTACGCGTGTCTCCCGTCCAAAAAGAATAATAAAAAAAGAAAACGAGAAACAAACCGTCTAAAGCTAGCAAGTTTGAAACCCAGCTAGTTGTATTGCACAAGTTAATGGCTTTAATTTTGGCATAAAATTGCCTAAAGATCAGAGGAGATCTTTCTATATATATACTCTCTGCTTTTGCCATTAAATTGGAATAATTTTGAGAGGTTGATTGAAATGTAGCTAGAATTTTTTTATCCATAGTTTAAGACAGATAGCATATAACTTTATGAACAAATATAGATTGTATGAAAACAGTGGGTAGATTAGCGTCCGTTACAATAAAATTTTGTCATATTCCTATATCAGAGGAAATTTTGAATGTATGCGAGGATCAGTTGAAGATCGGACAAAATAAGATAGGTGATGAAAACTATATATGAAGCGTTATATGTCACTTCAAATAGTCTGTATTCACACCGGCCATATCTTTTGTTGAAATAATATTTGCTTTTGGTGTTTACATGAATATTTCCAAAATTCATAGTGCTGTCTTACACTAGTCGTACTACTCTCATATCCAACTAATAATTAGTGAAGTATATATATATATATATATATATATATATATATATATATATATATATATATATATATATATATATGTGCGCGCGAGATTACTTTTGTAATTTCTTCAATACTTGAAAAGTTAATTGATAAAAATTGTGATTTTGATGGAAGTAGATGACTATTTTGATGATATATATAATACTTCTTGTTCATTTCACTCTGATGCTTTGTTGTTGTATGAAATTAAGATATGGAGATGAGCCTGGAACTGCCTGCTCATCTCGACCAGACAATTGCTGCCAATGTAGAACATTCTGAACGCACCATTCGGGAGCATGACCGAATCATGCCAATAGCAAACGTGGTAAGAATCATGCGCAAGATCCTTCCTCCCAACGCCAAGATATCCAATGGCTTCAAGTTGATGACCCAAGAATGTGTCTCTGAGTTCATAGGCTTAATAACAGGGGAAGCCAACAAATGTTGCCAGCTTGATCAGCGCAAGACCATCACAGCTGAAGACCTGCTTCGCGCCATGGACAGGTTTGGTTATGATGACTACGTTGAAGCCTTGGCTTTGTACTTGCATCGTTATCGTGAGCATGATGGTAGTTGTGAATCCACGAGTGGAGAGCCTCAGTTGTTAAGGCGTTCAATGGTTAATCCAGCTTCAGGCCATCAGGGGAATGCATCAAATGGAAGCACTTCTCAAGGGGATGCTGTGGATATTAAAGTTGAGTCTCCTGCGAAAGAAGCTAAGGAGTGATCAGTTTTTCTGCTGAAGGAATTAAGTTGTTGTTGAAACTTCAACAACAATGAAGAAACTAGACTATCTTTTCTCTGTTACCTAATTTGCAACCTATTGACAATCTAGGATGGTTCTTAATTTCCAAAGTTTTGGAATGTTTCTTTCGAACTAAGTGAGCCAAACTCGTGGCCCTTCCAATTGTCTGTTTGTGTAGTTTGCTCCCGTCTATTTTCAGTATTCGGTTGGTGGATTGCTTGTGACTATCCTGATAGTATGTAATAAAAGCTTCTGAAACTTCAACTCTCATGAATGCTGTGTCTTTTAATCTCATGATCATCTTTCCCTTCCATATTTTCGTCCCATTTAAAGAATTAAGTTTTCCAGTCTCATGTCTCCAAGTATTTCAGAAATATCTCTGAACAGAGTGTTTCCAGAATTTTCTACAAATCATATAGTGAACTGTCCATTATTGGCAACGAAAAGAGAATATACATATCGATACATTACATATGACCATTTTGTTAATTTTTTTTAATTGTCTGTACGTATTGGTAAGTATCCCTATTTAAGAAAGTGTCCCTTTTTTGAAAATACTATCAGCTGTTGGCAAGTATTATTCAGGCGGGGCTGGAAAACATGTATATTATTGTTGTAAAATATGACCAATATACTATGTTAAATACAAAGAGTAGAATGTATAGATCATCTTATTTAAATGTCTTCATATCTCCCCAAAACCGTTGAAAGAACAACCATATATGTAGGCTGAAAATTCACTAAAAGATGGTTCATAGAACCTAAGCAATATACATACATGAATGTAAGTAGTTCATGTATTGAGAATATGAACAAAATCACTAATTCAATGAATTTATATTTATTACAATGAATAAGTGACTATTGGTTTTCTGCCTTCTACTGCTACTAGCAAAGCAACTATTTATAGCTCTTCAATCAAAATAGATTTGTCAAATATAAAATATTTCAGAGAAGAAGTATGAGTCTAGGCGAGGTAGCTAGTGATTTAACGAAATCAACAGTTATTGGCGATTTACCAAATGACATACTGCATAGAATACTAGAGAAACTGCCCATCAAAGATACCGTAGTAACAAGCATCTTATCGAAGCAATGGTTACATGTATGGTCCACACTGCCACATTTTGTGTTTGATCACCTGTTCTTTGATCATGTTGGGGCTTCTGCTGCAAGCATAATCCGTAAAATTCTAATGCAACATGCTGAAA
This sequence comes from Solanum lycopersicoides, assembly GCA_022817965.1. NCBI lineage: Eukaryota > Viridiplantae > Streptophyta > Magnoliopsida > Solanales > Solanaceae > Solanum > Solanum lycopersicoides. The sequence continues at coordinate 464,434 of CM040622.1, read as the reverse complement.
GTATTAAGGGGTTCCATCTTATATCGAAGTTACACACACTTTTACAATCAGATGTGGATCAATTCATCATGTTTGTCTCGAATCATGGTGTACAGAAGTTCACTCTAGATATGGACACTGATTGGAAATATATGTTGCCTCATAGCATATTCACTTGTTCAACGTTGACAGATTTGAAGCTATCGAAGTGTATGCTTAAGCTGCCTGTTCCTGATGCCCAATTCCCCAATCTTGTTAGCCTTCAGTTGAAATTGTTATCAATTGAGCGTCCTGTTGGATCAAATAACCCAACTTTTATTCTGCCAATGCTTGAGACATTGGAGTTAATGTGTTGTTTTAATGTCCGTTCTGTTAATTTGGTTTGTCCAGAACTTGTGAACTTGTCTATCCTTTCCAGCTATATAATTACGTTTCAGTGTTTTGATGTGAATTCATTGATCGGAAGAATCAAGCACCTCTGCTTGGATGGCTCATCCCTAAAGGCGAGAATATTAATCAATACCTTGCAGTTTTTTAAAAGAAAAATTGTTATACTAAGCAATCGAATCTCAGATATTTTTGTTGTTTTTTCAGGACTTAGCATTGGTTCCTCCGAAAGACAGGCTTGATGTATCACTGAACTTGCAAAGCCTGAAAATTTCTGACTTGAAGATTAATGTCAAGTGTTTTTCCAGTCTATTTTACCTACTGAGGAATTGTCGTATGGTTGTTGAACTCGACTTAGATTTACTTGAGAAGGTAAGACACATATCGTGAATAACAAATGTTGTGTCCGAGCTACATAGGCTCAAAAACTGTAGATTTAAGTCCATCAGTTAAATATTGTTTGCCAGAAAATTATACTGTGAAATAGGTTAAGTATTACTTTGTATACATAATTGAATCTTTCTAATTTCGTGTATGACTGCATTATATATCTTATATGCAACCTTCATTTTCCTTATTCATGGAGTTGTATTTAGTGCCTTTGTTAAATATTGAACAACTTTTGCGATATTTTTGAGTTCTCTACTAGGTATAGTTGTATGTTGATGTTATCTATCTTGACTGATTTTGTTCTATATTATTGTTTCTTTTAGGTTGATGCGACGCGAAATCACTCAGCAGAACTGTTCAAATACTTGAAAGCACATGGCCAAGTGATCAGTGAAGCTCTGAGGACGATTCAAGAAGTGACGTTAAGGAAATTCCAAGGGACAGCTATTGAAATGTACTTGGTAGAAGTTATCCTTGTTAATTCTCCACATCTCAAGAGGATGAGCCTCAAAAAACTGCAAGAAAACTAGTACCGCCACCTGCTGTATTGAATCGTTTGAAGGAACTTGTACGCTGTGGTCGATCTGATCATTACCAATAGCAGAAATCAAGTACATTTAGGACTGATTCAAGAAGTGGCATTTATTTCATATTTAAATTGAATATTAAATATAATCTGCATATCTGTTGGGAACTCTTTTGCATAATTTCACCCCTTTTTTCCGCTTGTAATCCTACCGATTTGTGAAATTAGATATCGCTCATGATCGAATTGGACATTGAACTTAATTCAACCCCAAAAGATCTATGAGCTGAGCATTCTCTAAGATCATACAAGGAGACGAAGTCTAAATCCACAACCGATGTGGACTTTAGTTGTTCATCAGAGTATTATCTGATGTATTTATTCAAATCTTCCAAAAGAGTTAGGTAAAAGAATTTTCCCCAAGAGCAATAGCAATAACTACGCCACTTCAATCTCAAATAATAGTAAATGAAATATTTAAGAAGATTTGTATACTTCAAAAATTGTACTATTCATTTCCCAAAACGTTTTTCAAAATGTTTAATTTATCATATTCAGGATGATTAATAAACTTATTAGTATTTTATTAATTACCCCTTTTGTTAACTTTTACTTGTCACGTTTTCCTTCTCGAAAGCTATAAAAACTTTAACCAACATTAAAATGAACTTTTTTCATCGTATTAATACTAGTCGGATTGCAACTTATAAATTTTTTCATCTATTTTTCAAACATCTATTAAAAATTAAAATATTAGATTAATTTAACATCTAAATCTTGTTTCCAGCGTTGATTTTGTTAAATGAATTCAATGGGAATGACCAGACTTTGGGAAGTTCAACAAAAAGTCCTTTGAACAACTCAATAAAAATGCCTATTGACTTTCTTTTCATGATACTACTATTTATAAAGCTTCAATTCATTTTCAACCAAAACAGAATTGTAAAGTATTTCAGAGAAGAAGTATGAGTGAATTAGCCAGTAAGGCGAGGAAGTCTACGACTATCGGCGACTTACCAGATTGCATATTACATACAATACTAGAGTTTATGCCTATCCAAGATGCTGCAAGGACTAGTGTCTTATCGAAGAAATGGATACCTATATGGTCCACACTGCCATACCTTGTGTTTGGTCCCCTGTTTTTTCAGTATGTATCTAATAGTGGTGCTTCTGCTGCAACCATAATCCATAAGATTCTAATGCAACACACTGGAGATATTATGGGATTTCATCTTATGTCGAGTACGTTCAAACTAGCACAGTCAGATGTGGATCAATGCATCATTTTTGTCTCGAAGCATGGTATCCAGAAGCTCACTCTCAATATGGCAAATGGTCAAAAATATATGTTGCCTGATAGAATATTTACTTGTGCAACATTGACACATTTGAAGCTGTCAAGGTGTTTCTTTAAGCTTCCGGATGGTACCCAATTTCCCAATCTTATTAGCCTTCAGTTAGAACATTCTAAAATTGCCGGTCATCGAGGATCAGAAGACAAACTTAATCTGCCAATGCTTGAGACTTTGTGTTGGTGTTGATTCTGTTTATTTGGTTTGTCCAAAACTTGACAACATGTCTATAGTTAGCAGTTATACAATTACATTTCTGTTTTTTAATGTGAACCCAATATTTGCAAGGATTAAACACCTTTGCCTGAATGGAACATCCCTAGAGGTGACAAAACAATCTTGGTTCTTATGTATTTTTGATTCCTAGTTGTTTTGGCATAATTTCACTTTTTCTGCCAATCTGTTGTTGCAGAAACTACAGACCGATATGAAAGAAATGCTTCGTCGACCACTAAAACTGCAAAGCCTCAAAATTTTTGACTTCAAAATTTCAGTTGAAAGTATTTCATGCACGTTTTACCTGCTTCGCAATTCTCCTATCCTTTATGAAATTGAAATAGATGAAGTTGTGAAGGTACGACACTCCCTTCCTAATAAGGATAAGTTTTATATCATATCTTTCCATATTTGAAATTTTTAAAGAACTTTTCATCTTGAGTTCTTGACATGTATTTTAGTTGTCGTGAAATATTTACAACCACAAATTTTTTAAGTTTTTTTTTCCTGTCGAACAATTTTTATTTTAACTATGCTGGATAAATTAAAAAGTATGTATCTTTTGGAATGTAGGTTGACTATCTTGTGCCTTTTTCTTCAGGTTGATGAGACATTGAAGGACTCGACGAAACTGTTATCTTACTTATCAATGGAAGAAGACCAGGTGAATGAAGCTCTGAAATTGATTCAAATAGTGAGGTTAAGGAAATTTAAGGGATCAAGTACTGAAATGTACTTAATAAGAGTCCTCATTTCTCATTCTAGACTTGAGAGGATGATTATTGAACAGTGCGATAAAGGAAATGCCACAAGTTTTGAGGAACGATTGAGCGAACTGCTAAGCTGCATTCCTCGAGCATCACCAAAATCAGTAGTGGTTAAGTACTCAAGGATGCGTCGATCCTTGTTGTGTATTACAGCTTTTATGGTATAAATTGTATTGATTTCATATTTAAATTGATGTGACATTAGTTTGAAAATACTTTTTTAAAATGGCGAATCAGTTTCTCCTAACAGGGCTTTCTACGCTTCTTCAACTAACTTT
>CM040622.1:440450-460511 GCA_022817965.1 Solanum lycopersicoides | reverse complement strand
CCCTCGCCGCCTACTATCTAGCAACAAGGATGCTGATTTCTACAAAATTTTACTTATTTTATGTGTTTGATATTATCCCATTCATAGTCGGATTTGCTTTGGCATATGTAAGTTGTTCCATTGTGGATGATTAAAGTTTAAATTCTATATTGGTAAATTTCACAAATGGTACCTACAACTATTAAGTATTTGTAGCAAAGTTAGTTACATAATTTTGGTGGGATGATGAAGACATCCCGCAAAAACTCGAGGTGAATGTAATTTTGCTTGAACACAATGTACAAGTAAAACTATACAAGAAGCCAATCACAAATTCCAGAATCTTTGTGGCCATTTCTTATACATTAGGAAACTCTGAAGAAGTACGTCAGAAAGTACTAATCACCATAATTCTTATCCTCGATATTCCAAATGTCTTGAAATGTAATCTTTCTAAGACGTGACATTTAATACTCAGGGAAGTTAAGCTAAGACGTACTATAGGCTCAGACCCTGAGATGCTATTTATCAAGCTTTGTTGGCCAAGTCTCCCGTGCTGGAGAGAATGCTAATTGAGCCTTGACTGCCGATCATCAGGCTAGCAAAACAATCACAATCCTCATTGTGCTAAACTTGTTTTGGTACGCATCAACTGAAGTAGAAGTTGTTTATAATGCCTTATTATGGTGACTAATCTGTTTCATTATGAATTTGGTATTACAATGATATGGGATCTGCGTCCTAATTTTTATACTTATTACTTATACTTGTTACAAATGGATCAAAGAATTACAAGAAATAAGTGAACAGAGGAAATACATCCTATTTTAAACTTATTACTCCCTCCGTCCAATAATAGTTGTCCATTATACTATTTTGACATGTCCAACTACTTTCCACTCTATAAAATGAAATTGTGTTTATTATATTCAAAGGGTAATATAAAAATTACTCTTTTATTTATAATTTCTTAAAAAATATGCAAAGTCAATAATGAACAAGTATTATTACGTTGGACAGAGGGAGTATTAATATAGAACATGACTCAGCTACTTTCACTTTATTTTTTTATTTTATTTTGATCAAACATTTTATTGTTTTATTATACTGAATTATGTCTTATATATGATGCAGGAGAGATTGCTATCATATCATGCTATGTCAGTTTAGTCAGTATAGAACCTTACATGCCTGAATTTGTTTAGATATTTTATTGTACTTTTTCAATATTGCTTGGTTGATTAACACACTAATCATGAGATTATAAACTTCTCATGATTTGGATGGATATCGAGATTTGAATTTTATGGATTTGAGGCGTGTTACGATTCAAAAATCCTAAGTCGTGATAGCATTCAAGCTCCAATTACTCAAACCTCGTAATCAAAGTTAAAAAATTCAACTTTTGATATTCAAATTGTGTTACATAAATTGAGATATAAAAAATAATACATTGCTTTACACATATAAACGATATGAACCAATTTTACTATCAACATTATTACTAAAACTGAGAAAGGAAACTTAAACATGAATGTGATCAGTTTTCTGTTTTGATTATACACTCGATGTCAGGACTCCATACATTGGAGTTCCACTTAAATTATTTAGGTCTCGAACCTAAAACCTCTAATTTAGGGTGAAGTAATCTACCATTACATCAGAATTTATATCGATGCATGTGAGTTATTATTATTATTATCATTATTATTATTATTATTATCATTGATTTTCATGACAAGTAGTAGTCATCCATCCTTAATTTTTTCCCCACATCTAATTATTTTGGATGTCTCAAAATTTTCTACATGTTGAATGACGAATGTACATCAATCTTCTACTTTCTAACAGTGGTCTAAGCATACAAGTGTGTCATCTTCTGAAAGGTTAAAACACACGTTAGATCATGTTCCTTAAAACTTTTGACTTTTCAAAACTTGGAAAAAATTTAGAGTTAAAGTTATAATTAATATGATTATGGCATAAATAATAATGTTTTCATATTATTACTGTATTTTTCACCTAATCATATTGGACTTAATAATATACAATAAAATTACATGCTATATATTTATTGTGGGTAAACTCAATTTGATAGTGTAAATAAATATGTATACTACAAGTGTGAAAACATAAACTCAAAATAATAGGAAATAATGAATTAAAGTATAACTTTAGTTGTGTCAAATAACTTGGAGGGGAAAAAGCAAAATGATATCTAATTGGGATTTGTGTCGAAAATAAGACATTATATTTTCTACTATACATTACTAGCTAACTCCCTTTGGCTCAAATTTTCGTTTCATCTTTCACACACCCTTTAAAAATATATTATAACTAAAATAAATTTGATTGTTTTATTTTTATTTTTATTCATAAGATATGATCTCTTTTCCTACGTAAGATGTTTATAGTGTTCAAAAATAATTATTCTTTTTATTTTTTTACTTGTTTATGTTTGACTTAACTGCTTAAAAAACAATAGTAAATAAAAGGATAATTTTAAAATTATCATTTCTATTGAGTTAAATGTTGGAGAATAAATAGTACTTAATAACAAGGATTGTCTTTTGAGTTTCAAAAGTGGACAAATAAAATTGGGATAATTATTTTTATACATTAAACAAGTAAAAATGAAAGGAAAAAGTACTACTAAGCATACAATGGGACAATTAATTAGTTTTGTTTTAAACTTCTAAAATATGACAAATAATTTAAAATAATTACTAATTTGGAACAAAAGAATTATTATAGTACTTTATTCATTTACTTTTACTTGTCCATTACTCCATTATATTAAAAATACATTTTTACTTTTCTTATTCTCCTTTAATTAGTATATCAAAAGAAAATATATTTTGTCCTTTAACATCAATTACTTATTCTTAAAATAAAATCTAAAACTAAAGATCATATTATAGTAGAACAAAAAGTTGCTGAAATCGAGGAGGATGAGTGTTAATAATCGCCGTATACTATTTATGATATGGTTTTCATTCTTATAATAATGATTTTGAGTATAAAAGTGAAGGTGGTCATATTTGTTTTAAGCATTGGTGGAATAAAAAGCAGAAAATAATCATCATAATGTGAAATGTGGAAAAGTAGGTATGAATCCACCAACATAAATTAAAGTAGATTTTTTTTTTCAATGCAAAAATGGAGAAAAAAGAAATACTATATATTGCTTTGATTCTTTTCTTTATACCTTGGCTTTTGGGAAAGTAATTATAGGATATGATCTTCATAGAGTTGGAGTAGGGTTCCTTTGTAGATTAAATCACTAATATGGTTGTTATAATCATTAATCACTTCATTAAATTAAACCTTTTGTCCACCTCACCTCTTTCCAAATGATTAACAACATTCTCATCTAATTACCCCTATATATTTTGTTTGATAGGTTTGTCTTTGTATACCCCATAAAAACATTAACTAAAAGGTTAACTTGAAATTTAAAATAAGTCCAGATTAAATTTAAATTACGCATTGCATAATTTATTTTAGGGTGATACTCCTAATAAAATTTTCTCCATATCCAAATTTCAAACATGTAAACTCTAATTAAGGATGAATAGTTTCACCACTACACCATAACTCATGTTGATAACCTTATACCAGCTTAGCTTTAGCTCAGACCTAATTGTAAGTACAAGTATTTTTTCAACAAAACAATCCTTCGTAAAACCTTGGGCATTTTTATTTATTTTTTTTTTAAAAAAAATAATTGGTCAAAAAGGAGATAAGAAAGATAAAAATTAAATAAATTGAAGACTGAAAAAAAACAAAAAAAGAAGAAACATACAGCCTTGTTTGCTCTTCAGTGCTTCCTTTTTTCAAGTTGACCAGCCTTGTAATATTTTTTTCAAATCATTTATGAAAGAGCAAGAACCATGTTCAAAAGAGGAATATATAGAAAATGTTTTTGTTGATGCATATTGAAGTTAAAGTATATTTTGAAAATAAAAGAAAAAAATATATGCAAATATATGAATTAACATTCTTCAAACGCTCCTAGTAATTCTGTCTTTTACTTTTATAAAGAATCAAATCAAGGGATGTTCATACTGTTTTTTTTTATTAAAAAAAACAAGATGTTAAACCTTAAAGTGTAATATGAATCGAGAAAAGAAAGAAAAATAAAAATTAGCGAATTTTTTTTTCCCTCTATAATAATGAAGAGGATAATTTTTGTGCTCATACAGTAAAAACCTCACTAAATTAATATTTAGTTAATTAAAATTTCTCTAATGTGTATATTTAGTTAATTAAAAATTTCTCTAATGTATTATACACATATTCGTGAAAATTCGTGATGAACACTGAAGTATTTTAATGGAGAAAATACAGACATATTACACACATATTCTCATAGTATACACACATTATACATAGGGGATTATATTCTCATAGAACACCTATCTTTTAACATTAATTAAGGGTCATTTGGTTTGAGACAAGTTATGTTTGAACACAGTTATATTGAAATCAAGGGAGGCTCAACTATAAATAAATTAGAGTCCAAATCAAACTTAAAGGGCTTTTTTTTGTCTTACTTCAAAATGATAGCAATTTTTTTTTTCTTATAGGGTGATGATGTCACGACACATCGTATTGGGGAGGGTGTATGAAATGGAAGCTCACTTCCAAAGTATACATGCGATAAGAATGTGTTGCATAAACTTAAAAGGCAAGTTCTACCAATCGAGTGGTGGTTAGATCAAATATGTTGTATGGGGCTGAGTGTTGATTAGTGAAGAACTTTCACGTTAAAAATATGATTAAAGTAGCAAAATATGTAGCAAAAAGTAGTTGTTCCACAGGATTGATGAAATCTTGTATAATAGAAAGTTATTTTTCAACGTACCACTTCAAGAAGTATACTTAACCACATTCACTACATTCTTTAATTCCACCAAATGATTTCTTTAGGTTCAATGTTGAACTTGAACATTATAATGGAAAAATGACAAAAAATCATAATGACACTTATAACACTGGACATCATTTTAATATGTTTAATACTCCAATGTACTCAATTCAGATGAGTTTCAAGAAACCTATATACTTGCTTCAACCACCTGCAATACATTTTTTAGTTGTGTGTTTCAATTTCTCGAGTTGAGCATTACTTAGATACTATCACCTCGGTAGGTGGATTGCCAATCTCCTCAATTCTAATACATTCATCAAGTTGTTGCACGGCTTCCATGAATTTGGCATGAAGATCCACCGTCCATTTTGTGCATGTCCTTCGCCTAACGGTCTTATTAATAGTACTGCTGGTTTCAAACATTGCTTCCTCAAGCCAAACAACGTTGCTCCAGCGATGTCTATATGGCAGAAAAAATCTGGGAAATTCACCGGTATTGAAATCAACGGTGGCAACAGAAATTATTCTTCGATCTGAACATCCTCTGTCTACAACGGTTCATCGATGAAGATGTTCCTGTATTGGCATAAGGAAGTTCTGATAACGAAAATTTTATGCTAACTGAGGCATGAAAACATTTTGGATTTCCTTTGCAAGAAGATGGCTTGAAACGTTATCAGTGTTTGCAAAACTTCTAGAGAGTTATGGTATGCAATTGAAAATACTGAAGATGCTGGATTAAAGGAATCCTTGGGTTTAAATTGGTACGCTCTTGAAAATGCTGAAGATGCTGGATTGAAGGAATTTGTGGCTTTAAAATGGTAAGCTCTTAAATGCTGAAGAGATGCTGGATCGAAGAATTCGTGGCTTTAAAATGGTATGCTCTTGAAAATGCTGGATCGAAGGAATTCGTGGCTTTAAATGGTATGCTCTTGAAAATGCTGAAGATGTTGGATTCAAGGAATTCGTGACTTTAAAATGTATGCTCTTGAAAATGCTGGATCGAAGGAATTCGTGACTTTAAAATGGTAAGCTCTTGAAAATGCTGAAGATGCTGGATCGAAGGAATTTATGGGTTTAAAATGGTATGCTCTTGAAAATGCTGGATCGAAGGAAATCGTGACTTTAAAATGGTAAGCTCTTGAAAATGCTGAAGATGCTGGATCGAAGGAATTCGTGGCTTTAAAATGGTATGCTCTTGAAAATGCTGAAGATGCTGGATCGAAGGAATTCGTGGCTTTAAAATGGTATGCTCTTGAAAATGCTGGATCGAAGGAATTCGTGGCTTTAAAATGGTATGCTCTTGAAAATGCTGGATCGAAGGAATTCGTGACTTTAAAATGGTAAGCTCTTGAAAATGCTGAAGATGCTGGATCGAAGGAATTTGTGGCTTTAAAATGGTATGCTCTTGAAAATGCTGAAGATGCTGGATCGAAGGAATTCGTGGCTTTAAAATGGTATGCTATTGAAATGCTGAAGATGCTGGATTGAAGAATTTTGTGGCTTTAAAATTTCTGGAATTTAAAATGGTTGACAACAAGACTGTCATGTCTCAAATAGAATGACATGAAGGTGCAAGCTTTAAGGTCTTGTTTCTGGTAAATGCGGTTTTGCAGAAAATACTTAATCAACATCAAATGACTATTGAATTCTTTTCTTTGCGCTTGAAGGCATCAGGAAGGATTTTTTAATCCCAGAGAACTGTAATCTTCCAAAGGGTGAAAAGTGTTCTGAGTAATGGATTTTATTTATGTGGTCGAAGGTACTCCTTTTGACGTTCTCAACTAACCATCTGAGGGATCGTTCACACTTGATCATATATAATCTGAATGCTGATTTACATTTTACATTACTTTCTGATGCAGTCTATATATTGCTGAGATAAGAAAGAAGGACATGAATATTTTTTCAACTTTTGGATCAAGTAGTAACCTCGAGGGGCAACGTAACTTCCTCCTCTAGACATTCTAAAACATGAGATTGTAGCTGATGAAAGTGCAGGAGACGAAATTGGTGATGCGTTTGTGAACACAGGCTCTAGTAATGTTATGGGTGATTCCGCAGATACTAGCGACAATGAGATCATCTCTCTGTGGTGACATTGATAGAAATTGAAAGCAATAGTAGAGGAAAGTAATATGCAAGTGAAAGTGCTCTTTATTTCTCAATTATAAAAGTCTTTAAATAGATAAAAACTTCTAATAACAGAACACATCTATTACTCCTAATTATTCTAATCTAAACTGACTCCACTAATCCTTCTATGGCCTAAACAACAGCAACAAACAAACTACCAGCCCACAAATTAGTATAATTGTGTCAATTACATCTTAATGGCAATGGAGCTGAGATGCATGACACTTAGCTTGTACCTTTTTTGATCACTAGTAATATATGATCAGATGCTAACAAAGATAAAATGAGTCCAATATTGATATATATATATATATATATATATATATATATATTATGATTTATCAGCATTGCAAACAAGCTCTTCTTTTACTAATTTTCTTTACTGAAATAGTTCAATCATAGCAATTAAGAAAACATCAAAGACTAGTATCGGTTAGACATATTTCAAAAAATTCATGGACTTATACAAATGAAAAAAATCAAGATAATCCTGAATTTCTATTTCAAGGCGTAATAACTCCAAAAACAAAAAGGCGACGTCCGTCTTTCAAAAATAATGAGTAACTTTTTCTGGATTGTTACCAATGGACCCAATAAATTTGAGCTTTAACGTAGACTAATACGTTAATTGAGATGTGAAACTCGCAAAAAATTGATAGCTTAGGTGTGGTTTTTGACCATTATATGCAATACAATATTATAACCAAAAACTCTTTTAACACTAATATACTACACCAATATATTACAAAACAAAAAATATACATCAAAGCACTATCGCCTAGCCTTCTTTTTTGTTTTCATCCGGTGTTTTGTTACTCACATTGGAGTCGGACTAAATCCAGATTCGCATTGAAAAGTCTCACATTTGGGGGAAATCGCTCCCTAACAAAGGCAACTGACTCGAATCCGAAACATCTGGTTAAGGATGAAGGAGTACCTCTCACTCCACTAGTACGTCCCTTGTTGGTATATGGCCTAAGTACTGTTACATCAACATGCCTAAGAAAATGTTTCACACTTGACTCCACAAGAACTACTCTCATTTAAGAGTCTTACCAACAACACCAACCCACATTAACTATCCTAACCACCAGAATAAAGACCCCAATACCTGCCAAGAAATTATAAATGTTTTCAAAGTGTAGCAATCAACATTGAGTATGTGTGTGTTTGGCCATAGATATTTTTCACCTTATCTGTAATATTATTTCGAAAAACTGCCTAGACATAGATTGTTACAATTTCTAAGTGTGATCAGAAACTTGTAAAAAGAGAGGTGATGTCTTCTACTTCTTCATATGAATATTTGTCTATAGGGAAAGATTATGACCTTTCTTATTTAGAAAATCTTGCCAATGAATGGGATTCCAGCCTCCCGAGAAATAAAGAACCGAAGAATCTAATTGAGATCATTTATATGAATCTCAAATTCCTAGATATGTTTCTAAGTTTGCAGAGCTTCACAACTCTATGTTGGTATGCTACACAGAAAGTTCAAGACGTCTTTTCTTATACTGAAGTTGAAGTCAAAAGAATCAACTATCCCGGTGATGTTGCATCCGTGTTCTTTAAGTTGGAAGAACACTTTTGCGAGACTAAGTTGGAAATCAGAGATAAATACTCCTTCCCGGAAGCATCTGCACTACCACTTTCATCCATCGTTGCTACTCCCGAATTTGCAAAGAAATTCATTGATACTGTTGTAAGGAATCTCAGTGATTTATCAGAGATTTGTCATCCTTATATTGACTTAGTTCCTCACTCAAGCAAACAGCCAATGGAAGAGGTTGTAAAGGAGTTAAAGTTATTGAGAAATTTTGTCTACTTTGTTTCAGATAGAATATGCTCGGATGAGTCGCATCTTCAAACCCAACATACTTTCTTGACTCATGTTTTAGTTGTGGCTGGTCATGCAGCAATGATTGCTTGGTTGAATTTACCAAACCATTGGAAAGAAAAAAACTTGGCATCAGCTAAAATGAATGCTTCATTTTCCGACTTTCAGAAGAGGATTCAGCCTATTCAACCATGTATCCGCAAGATATATGTGTTAAATTTGACAAGATTTAAAAATGAATTAATGAGAAGATATGGTAGTTAGGAGGATAATTCTTCATTGGTAGAAAAGTCAAGATAGCATCTTTTGTAGGTGAAATTTAGGTGAACCATAAATTGGTTTCACAAGGTAAATCTTGACATTTTTGACATATTGTGATGTCATGGATAACATCAATAGGAAGAATTCACTCCTATAAATAGGTAGCTCCTAATTCATTTGTAACACACCTCTCACTTGCCTTCTCATCTCCTAAGGCATTTGTTCTTCTTTCTCTCTTGTAGTATTTCACTTGTACTCTTTTGGAGTGAAATAAATATTGGTTGGTTGTGTCTGAGGACTAGGCAAAAGAAAACAAAAGTTTGCCGAACCTCGTTAATTCTTGGTGTTCCTTTTGTTGTTGTCTCATTTACTATTTATTAGCTACATTTAGATATAGCAGTTGTGATTCTATCACTCTCTATATATTTGGGTTCCGCCACAATTGGTATCAGAGCCAAGGTATTATCTGAGTATGCTCTGTGGTTGCAGCATAGTCTGAACTTCCACATCAGAAAAAGATTTACTTTGGTCTTTGCATTGTTAGCTAGTAAATAGTATTTGTAGTAAAATGGAAGACAAGAAAAATGATGAGTCCACATCAAGTGTCAATAATACGTCATCATTGGCATCTTCGCTTATGACAAGAATTGTGTCAAATGCGAAATTTGCAGTTGAAATTTTTGACGGGTCAGGACATTTCGGAATGTGGCAAGGCGAGGTCCTTGATGTTCTTTTTCAACAAGGGCTAGATATTGCCATTGAAGAAAAGAAACCAGACGGTGTAGGAGAAGAAGATTGGAAGATTATCAACCGTGTTGCTTGCGGTACCATTCGATCTTACCTTGCAAGAGAACAAAAGTATCCATACACGAAGGAAACATCTGCAAATAAATTATGGAATTCATTGGAGGAGAAATTCTTGAAGAAAAACAGTCAAAATAAACTTTACATGAAAAGAAGACTGTTACGCTTCACTTATATTCCTGGTAGCACAATGAATGATCATATCACCAGCTTTAATAAGTTGGCGACAGATTTGCGGAATATGGATGTGACTTTTACGGATGGAGATATGGCCTTAATGTTGTTAAGTTCACTTCCCGATGAGTTCGAGCATCTTGAAACGACTCTACTGCATGGGAATGATGAAGTATCTCTCAAAGAAGTTTGTTCTGCCTTATACAGTTATGAACAAAGAAAGAGAGAAAAACAAAAAGGCGGAGAAGCAGAAGCACTGGTTGCGAGAGGTCGTTCTCAAAATCATATGAGAACGAAGAAAGGGAGATCCAAGTCAAGATCGAGACTCAGCAAAGATGAATGTGCCTTTTGCCGAGAAAAAGGGCATTGGAAGAAAGACTGCCCAAAGTTGAATAGCAAAGCCAAACCAAATAATGGGAAGGCTGTCATGGATTCAAATGTGGCTGATTGTGATGACTCCGATTACTCACTAGTTACAACAGATCCATCCAAATCATCTGATGTATGGTTGATGGACTCAGCTTGTAGTTATCATATGTGTCCCAATCGGGACTGGTTTATTGATTTACAAGAAGGAGAATGTGGAGTTATTCACACTGCAAACAATAATCCTCTTACCGCATATGGTGTTGGTTCAATCCGATTAAGGAACCATGATGGATTAAGTAGAACATTAACAGATGTTCGATATGTACCAGATTTGAAGAAAAATCTCATTTCTGTAGGAGCCCTAGAATCAAAGGGATTCAAAGTCATTGCAGATAATGGCGTGATGAGAATATGCTCTGGTGCACTGGTGGTAATGAAGGCAATTCGAAGAAATAATAACATGTACCACTATCAAGGTAGTACAGTTATTGGGACAGCGGCAACAACATCCAATGACGAGAAGGAGGCAGAAATGACCAAGCTGTGGCATATGCGCTTGGGACATGCTGGAGGGAAATCCTTGAAAACTTTATCAGATCAAGGATTGCTAAAAGGAGTAAAAACTTGCAACTTGGAGTTTTGTGAGCATTGTATCAAGGGAAAGCAAACAAGGGTTAAATTTGGAACAGCTATCCATAATACTAAAGGTATTTTGGATTATGTTCATTCGGATGTTTGGGGTGCTTCCAAAACACCTTCATTAGGTGGGAAACACTATTTTGTAACCTTTGTTGATGACTTTTCTCGAAGATTGTGGGTGTATACGATGAAAACAAAAGATGAAGTTTTGGGAATTTTTCTCAAATGGAAGGCGATGATAGAAACTCAAAGTGGCAGAAAGATCAAGTGTCTTCGCACAGACAATGGTGGAGAATACAAAAATGATCTTTTTCAGAAAATTTGTGAGGAAAATGGCATCGTCAGACATTTCACCGTCAGAAATACACCACAACAGAATGGAGTGGCAGAACGCATGAACCGAACTTTGCTGGAGAAAGTTCGGTGTATGTTGTCCAATGCTGGCTTGGGCAAAGAATTTTGGGCTGAGGCAATAACATATGCGTGCCACCTCATTAATCGTCTACCATCTGCTGCTATTGGTGGGAAGACACCATTTGAAAAATGGTATGGAAAACCTGCTGAAGATTATGGTTCTTTACATGTATTTGGCTCAATTGCATATTATCATGTAAGAGAGTCAAAATTGGACCCAAGAGCAAAGAAAGCTTTATTTATGGGAATTACTTCTGGAGTCAAAGGATACCGTTTATGGTGTCCAGAGACAAGAAAAGTTATTTTCAGCAGGGATGTTACCTTTGATGAATCTGCCTTGACAAATAAGGTAACACTTGAAGAAGCCAAACAAATTGATGGTGCTTCAAAGCAGGTGGAGTTTGAAGGAAAGATAATTTTCCCAACACAGGGATCAAACGAGGAAACAACAGAAGATTTTCCTCTTGAAGGAGAGCCAGTCGAAGAGGAGGTTCCATCTCAAGAACCTCAACCACAACTTGAATCAATAGCAACGAGCAAGCCAAAAAGGACAATAAGAAAACCTGCTCGACTCACAGATATGGTGGCTTGTGCTAACTCAATTGCAGCCGATGACATTCCTACCACTTATAAAGACGCAGTCCAAAGTTCACAAAAAGATAAGTGGAGGAATGCCATGGATGAAGAAATGCAATCTCTTCATCAGAATCATACATGGAGATTGGCCAATCTCCCAGAGGGCAAGAAAGCAATTGGGTGCAAATGGGTATTTGCAAAGAAAGAGGGATTTCCTAACCAAGAAGATGTTCGCTACAAAGCAAGATTGGTGGCCAAAGGATATGCTCAAAAGGAGGGAATTGATTATAATGAGGTATTTTCTCCAGTTGTGAAACACTCCTCCATTAGAGTTTTGTTGGCTTTGGTAGCACAGTTGAATTTGGAACTAGTTCAGTTGGATGTAAAAACTGCTTTTTTACATGGAGACTTGGAAGAGAAAATCTATATGACTCAGCCAGAAGGATTCAAAGTTGATGGAAAAGAAAATATGGTGTGCAAACTTGAAAAATCGTTGTATGGATTGAAACAATCTTCTAGACAATGGTACAAACGATTTGACAAGTTTATGTTGCAGCAAAGGTACATAAGAAGCAAATACGATCATTGTGTGTATCTGCGCAAGCTTGAAGATAATTCCTTTATATATCTTCTCCTATATGTTGATGATATGTTGATAGCTTCTAAAAGTCAAGAGGAAATTGAGAAGCTAAAGATTCAACTAAGAAAGGAGTTTGAGATGAAGGATTTAGGTGAGGCAAAGAAGATTCTTGGCATGGAGATAAAAAGAGATAGACATTCAAAGAAACTCTATTTATCTCAGAAAGAATATTTGAAAAGAGTACTAAACCGATTCGGTATGAATGAAAAAACGAAGTCGGTTAGCACTCCGCTTGCTCCTCATTTTAAGCTTAGTGATGCTATGTCACCTAAGAATGAAGCTGAACGAGAATATATGTCAAGAGTACCATACGCGAATGCTATTGGTAGCTTGATGTATGCAATGGTTTGCACAAGGCCAGATATTTCACACGCTGTTGGAGTTGTAAGCAGGTACATGCACAATCCTGGAAAGTATCATTGGCAGGCTGTAAAATGGATTCTACGTTATATTCATAATACTGTAGATGTTGGTTTGGTTTTCGAGCAGAAAGATAGTCAATATCTTGTTGGATATTGTGACTCAGATTATGCAGGTGATTTGGACAAACGAAGATCAACTACTGGTTATGTTTTTACTATTGCAAATGCACCAGTTAGTTGGAAGTCTACTTTGCAGTCAACAGTTGCTTTGTCTACCACTGAGGCAGAGTACATGGCAATTACAGAGGCTGCGAAGGAAGCAATTTGGCTTCAAGGATTGCTTAGAGAGCTTGGTATTGGACAAGAAGAAATCACAATATTTTGTGATAGTCAGAGTGCTATTCAATTAGCAAAGAACCAAGTTTATCATGCAAGGACGAAGCACATTGACGTCCGATATCATTTCATACGAGAAATCATAGAAGATGGTGGAGTCATAATACAGAAAATTCATACTACGGATAATCCTGCCGATATGTTGACAAAAGTGGTGACTGCGATCAAGTTTCAACATTGTTTGAACTTGATCAACATTGTTGAACATTGAAGATTATGGTTGAAGACACAATCAAAATTGTTGTTGAGAGAAAGTTGAAAATGGAGAATCTTGCCAAGGTGGAGATTTGTTAAATTTGACAAGATTCAAAAATGAATTAATGAGAAGATATGGTAGTTAGGAGGATAATTCTTCATTGGTAGAAAAGTCAAGATAGCATCTTTTGTAGGTGAAATTTAGGTGAACCATAAATTGGTTTCACAAGGTAAATCTTGACATTTTTGACATATTGTGATGTCATGGATAACATCAATAGGAAGAATTCACTCCTATAAATAGGTAGCTCCTAATTCATTTGTAACACACCTCTCACTTGCCTTCTCATCTCCTAAGGCATTTGTTCTTCTTTCTCTCTTGTAGTATTTCACTTGTACTCTTTTGGAGTGAAATAAATATTGGTTGGTTGTGTCTGAGGACTAGGCAAAAGAAAACAAAAGTTTGCCGAACCTCGTTAATTCTTGGTGTTCCTTTTGTTGTTGTCTCATTTACTATTTATTAGCTACATTTAGATATAGCAGTTGTGATTCTATCACTCTCTATATATTTGGCTTCCGCAACAATATGTTGATATCCTGCAAGCTCTAAAATCAGGATGTCATCCAGATATCGAATCTGAGCATGTTTCTGATTATAAATATGGCTTTGTGGAGACTCTCGTACACCGTTTGAAAGTGCTACCCGTTACTTTCAAGGATCAAATGCCAATGCTCAATTTCTTGAGAGACAATCTCATCAATCTACCAAGAGAGGCCTTTAAAGATCTTGATACCACAATTATTGATGCAGGGATTATAGTTTACTCGCTGTATAACAGCGTGGAGGAGAAGGAAGACACGGCTGTTGGGGAGTCAAATCAAGTGCCAGTTCTTGATTTCTCAGGCGATATTCCGAGTATACAAGCACTGATCTACCTCATCACTCGGAAGTCATTTCACTCCAAATTACCTAAGATTGATGGACTGGGATCTATTGATATCATTTTAGACCACCTGAAGGAGTATCTAAGCCTCTATTCAGACTCACTTTCTTCTATAAAGAGCCAACTTTGGACAATTCAGCAGCAATTGGAGCACTTTCAGAAGCATCACGATGGATCGTTCCAGTATTTTTCAATGCAGGTGATTGCTATAGCATATGAGGTGTATCATTTGGTTGTCGGTTGCATAAATAATGATATTCCAGAGTGGTGCCTTGTTCTCTGGATTGGAGACATCATAGAGGAGATTATACTACTCATGAAGGAGGTAATGAAGAATCATGATGAAACGAAAGTTGCTGACTTGATATTGCATACTACCACTGATGTTGTCAGTGCTCATACGTCACAACTTGCTCGGATTACAAGTATCAGAGAAGAAATGGTGGGTTTTGATGAGGTAGTGCAAACACTAAAGGGGAAGCTAATCAGAGGATCATCAGAATTGGATCTTATCTCAATTGTTGGAATGGCCGGATTGGGTAAGACAACTCTAGCTAACAAACTATTTCTTGATCAGCTAGTTGTATCTCATTTTGATGTCCGTGCACAATGTTGTGTATCTCAAGTATATACACGTAAAGACTTGTTACTAACCATTCTTCGGAGTGTTAAGAAGGATATAGTTATCAGTGATAAACTACCTGAGAATGAATTAGCAGATAAGTTGCGTAAACTTCTATTTGGTCGGAGGTACCTTATCCTCATTGATGATGTCTGGGAAACTACTGCATGTGATGAACTAATGCCTTGCTTCTATGAAGCCAATAACGGAAGTAGACTTATCCTGACAACTCGCCATGATCATGTTGCCTACCATGCTAAACTCGTTAGTGATCCTCATTTTCTTCGAAAGTTTACTCTAGAAGAAAGTTGGATGCTATTGAAGAATAAGGTGTTCAACAAAAAATGTTGCCCCATTGTCTTAGAAGATGTTGGCCAGAAGATAGCACAAAAGTGTGGTGGCCTACCTCTTTCAGTTGTCCTGGTAGCAGGTATTCTCGAAACGATGGAGAAGGAAAAACATTGTTGGGAACAAGTTGCAATAAATTTAGGTCCACATATCCAGGCTAAGTCAGAGGATATAATAAATCTTAGTTACCAAGATTTACCATTTCATTTGAAACCTTGCTTTTTGTATTTTGGAGTATTTTCGGAAGACGAAGAGATAAAGGTATCAAAGTTAACATGGTTGTGGACAGCAGAAGGTTTTGTAAAAACTCATACAGAGAAGATTTCCGAAGATATAGCAGAAAATTACTTAAAGAACCTTATTGGAAGAAATCTTGTGATGGTTTCCAAGAAGAGTTCCGATGGTAAAACCAAGACATGTCGCATTCATGACTTGTTACTTGAGTTTTGTAAAAAGAAAGCCAAGGTGGAGAACTTTCTACAATGCATAGAAGGGTAACACAATCTAATATATTAATTCGTAGAAGCAATTTTATCTTTTAAATGTATTCTGATCATATAAATTTCTCTATTAACAGGGACAATGATAATATGAATCCTTCTTCTACTTCCTATCAGAAGCATAGCATTCAACGACGCTTATGCCTTCAATTTCAAGCTGATAATCTTGCAGAATGGAGTTCGATTTGTTCAGATGTACAATCTTTCCACTTGATGAAGGGAAGAAAAATTGGATTATCTTCAATAGGCTACGCATCACACACTTTTAACAGTTTCAAGTTCCTGTGGGTGCTAGATTTAGAATTCACTGTAATTGATTCTTTCCCAGAAGCGTTGACCTGCTTGAGATATGTTGCTGTTAAAGTTGCTGAAGATTCTTCATTGACATTCTCGGACAATCTTTGGAACCTTGAAACTTTAATAGTTAAAGGACTTGGAGGACGAGTAACTTTACCAGACACCATTTGGAAGATGGTCAAGTTGCAACATTTGCATGTATACAACCGCGCTATTTTCAATATAAACAATGCTCTCCGAGAAATGGATGGATTGAGAACTCTTTCCTCTACATGGTTTTCCTGTGTGGAGGACGCAGACAGGATCTTTGCAAAGACACCAAATCTTCAAAAACTGAGATGTGAAGTTTTGTCATGTGATGGCTTTTTCCCTGTATTTAACAATCTTGAAATGCTCAAGTTTTCTTGGGGTCGTTCGGGGACATGGGCCACTGAGCTGAACTTGCCACCAAGTCTCACAAAATTAACACTATCCAATGGTTGCGTATCTAGACTTGATCTGGTTGCAATCCTCCCCAGACTTGTGGTACTCAAACTGCTAAACGTCTCCATTAATTCCGAAGTATGGAAAGTGACCGATGAGCATTTCCCTCACCTCAAATTCTTGAAACTGCAAGATCTTTCTTTTTCTGTATGGGATGTTTCGGATGATGCTTTCCCATACCTTGAGCATTTGGTGTTAAGAAGATGTCAATATCTTAGGATGATCCCTTCTTGCTTCGGATACATGATGTGTCTAAAATCCATTGAGGTAAAGTCATGCAAGGAGGAATCACTCGCCGAGTCAGCCTTGGAGATCAAGAATATGCAAGTTGATGAGATAGGAAATTCTGATTTCCAGGTCTTCATCCACAAGTAGATCAAAAATGCTCTAGTACTCTGTCTCGAATTGGTTATCAGGTAAATGGTCGATTCAATGCGAACTGAAGTTTAAATGTGCTAATAGTTGCTCTCGACTCAAGCAGATCATGAATAACTTTTAGTCCCACACCCCAAATTAATTAGCTTCTTATATTAAATTCACTTAATACGGACTAGAAGGAGTAAAGAATAAGCAACAATAAATAGTATTAGCTGTGCCATGGAAGAATGAATGTAAATTTGTTTTAACAACTCCTTAATTACAAGATTAATTCTTTCAATTTTCTTTACAGTTTTTAAGGAGTTTTATCGGCTGAAGCAGTTCGAAAGAACAAAAAGGCTTATATAAGATGTATTAGTTGAAACTACTGGTTGTATCACTTATAGTATTCTGCAACTGATTTTAGTGATTTGTTTGCTTACGGATTGAGAATGTGTGTATGATATATAGATATTGAATAAGCAATGTGTTTCCACCTGTTATTAATATTGTTTCATACCTGACTTATTTCCTCGTTATCATGTTGTGGATAGTTTTGAGTTCTTTCAGCCTCGACGATTCACTAACAAAACCAAATTCATATATAATAGTTCTTTTATATAAACAACAGAAAGATAACAAATATTTAATACTAATACAAAGTTCCTAACTTCCTTTACTGTTCTTGCATCTCTGTAAATCTCAATTTTAGTATTCAATGTTAAATGTCTTCGATTCATTTCATACATGTTCATAACTTGAACATGTTGCTTCCTCAGGATAAATGTCAGATGAATTTATTCTGTTTCCAAAGAAAAAAAACATTTTTTCTTGAGATTGACTGTGTCTTCCTGTTGCTGGTTGTATGGAAGTTTATTGTTCCTCTTGTACGCGTAGTTTTGTGTCTTTTCTTTATCCACATTGAAATGATTTCCATTGTCAATAAAGTAATTAAATGTATTGAAATATTTCATTCAACAAGAAAACTCAGGAAGTAAAAAATGAAAACAAGGGGCTAATAATCCCATGTTTTGCATCTATGCTAGCATCCTATTGTGAGAAAATCTTCTCTCGATCTTTTGTACTACCATGTGAGAGTTTGAGATTGATACTAAAGATTCCAATTACTGCTTGTGGCCTGTATTTGGGATTCCAGTTGTTTGTTGGGATATGTGTTTGTGTATAAGAATGAAATTCAGATGGATTTTGTTGATTTTGCAAGTTTGTAGAGAGGTATAAAAAGCACAAATGAGATTAACGAAGAAAAAAGGCAAAACAATGCTATTAATAAGGCCGTTTGGTGAAGGGCATGCACAAAATGGACGGTGGATCTTCATGCCAAATTTATGGAAGTCATGCAACAACTTGGTGAAGGAGGTATGTTTACCTCACAGATGTGCTGTGATTTCTTCTGAACAGTCAGTCAATCCGTCACACTCATGAGCACACAAATCCCATCAGGCTAACACAGAACTGGGACACTGATCTTTTTTGGTTCCTCTTTTGTCGTCGCACATTGTGTCTTTCAAAAACAGAGGTATCCTTTCAAGTGCGACAGTCTTGGCTCATATCTATTTGGTCTACTATCAACTTCATCAACTCGCACTTGATCATACCCAAGCTGAATGTTGTTTTGGTTCTGATTAACATTTAACATACTTTGTGATACCGTCGATATGTTGCTGAGAAAAGAGAAAAGGACATGAATATTTGTACATGTCTTTACAAAACAGAGGTATTCTTTCTAGTTCCACTGTCGTGGCTCATATCTCTTTGGTCTACTATCAACTTCATCAACTCGCACTTGATCATACCCAAGATAAACGTTGCTTTGGTTCTAATTAATATTTCACATACTTTGTGATACCGTCGATATGTTGCTGAGAAAAGAGAAAATGACATGAATATTTATTCACATGTCTTTCAAAAACAGAGGTATTCTTTCTAATTTCACTATCGTGGCTCATATCTCTTTGGTCTACTATCAACTTCATCAACTCACACTTGATCATACCCAAGTTGAATGTTGTCTTGGTTTTGATTAACATTCCACATACTTTTGTGATACGGTAAATATGTTGTTGAGAAAAGAGAAAATGACATGAATATTTGTTCACATGTCTTTCAAAAACAGAGGTATTCTTTCTAGTTCCATTGGCGTGGCTCATATCTCTTTAGTCTACTATCAACTTCATCAACTCGCATTTGATCATACCCAAATTGAATGTTGTCTTGGTTCTGATTAACATTCCACATACTTTGTGATACGGTAGATATGTTGTTGAGAAAAGAGAAAAGGACATGAATATTTGTTCACATTTCTTTCAAAAACAGAGGTATTCTTTCTAGTTCCACTGTCGTGGCTCATATCTCTTTGGTCTACTATCAACTTCATCAACTCGAACTTGATCATACCCAAGTTAAATGTTGTTTTGGTTATGATTAACATTTGACATACTTTGTGATACCGTCGATATGTTGCTGAGAAAATCGAAAAGGACATGAATATTTGTTCACATGTCTTCCAAAAACAGAGGTATTCTTTCTAGTTCCACTATCGTGGCTCATATCTCTTTGGTCTACTATCAACTTCATCAACTCGCACTTGATCATACCCAAGTTGAAAGTTGTCTTATTTTGTGATACGGTAGATATGTTGCTGAGAAAAGAGAAAATGACATGGATATTTGTTCACCTTTTGGATCAAGTAGTAACCACGAGGATTGTTTTGGTACTGATTAACATTTCACATATTTTGTTATACGGTGGATATGTTGCTGAGAAAAGAGAAAAGGATATGAATATTTGTTCACCTTTTGGATCAAGCAGTAACCGCGTTGATTGTTTTGGTTCTG